>JAGDQP010002934.1:0-10968 GCA_022664845.1 Lepisma saccharinum
CCTACACTGGTAAACTTTCTGGAAAGGTTGCAAGAATCCTGAGGAGACACAACATCAAAACCATTCATAGACCGCCGTCAAAAATCAGAAACCTACTTCGTCCAGTTAAGGACGACTTGGGTCTTAAGACACCAGGAGTATACTGCATTCCTTGTGAATGCGGAAAAACATACATAGGACAAACAGGACGGACAGTAGAACATCGATGCAAGGAGCATGAAAGATACATAAAGCTATTTTATCCGGAGAAATCAGGCCTGGCAGAACACAGCATAAGAGAAAAACATAGAATTTTATTTTCTGACACTAAAATTATCTCAAAGAGCTCCAATTACTGGGATAGGATAATAAAAGAATCTCTTGCCATACTACAAGAACGTAATAATGTCAACAGAGATACAGGATTTCAACTTAGTCGGACTTGGACACCAGTCATAAAGAAAACATACATGAAAACGACCAATCAGCGTCAAGCTATAGGCCAACCAATCAGAGACACAGATTCTTAAGCTCCGCCCCCTACCGTTACTATATATAGTACACATGAACTGGTCTCAGTATACTTGCCCTGAAGATGAGAACAATGTCTGTTCTTGAAACGTCGGCTCTATCGTCGGACTTCACCTGGCTGATATCCCGAGAACATCTGTATAATATTCGCCGCCAGGAAAGCTTCAATTCTTATATGGTAGTTATAGTTTTATACAAGCTGTTTTTGTTTATGATTCTTAACTTACATGTGAGTGTTACCCATTTGTTTAATTGAATGGAAATTGAAAAAACTTGTGGAGACATCATATCTTTACAATAAAAATAATAAACATTTCACAAAGTATGGTAAAGCTGTTCTTGTTTATAATCATTAGCTTATAAATGAGTGTTAGTCATTTTTAACTTTAATGTGGGCCTAATAATAAACTAAACAGAAATAAGGAAAGATAAACTGTTGTTGAAACTTTGTTAGTCATCAAAGTTCACAGAGCACAGGCGAATATTAGGCCTTCTTGGCTACAACGAAATCGTCATCGCTTTCTTCAAGAGTTTCAGATTCAAAATTGACACAAATATAATAAGGATCATTGTTGGTACATTTTACATGTGCCCACAACTTACATTCTAAGCACTGAACCCATTCATCTCCCATTGCTGATTCACTGTATGGTTCGAAACACACCAAGCAAAAGCAGTCCTCATCTGTAGATGAATCTGAGTCGTTTTGCACTGCTTTTTTCTTCCTTCTTTTCTTTTTTACCACGCGAACTTGTTGTATCACATAAAAATACTCGTTTCTTGCCTTTATCTTGTCGTCTTCTTCCGCTAGACATTTGTTCCAGTCGAAGCCGTTCTCTAACTGGCGTGTCCGTAAGAATGGCTGATTTCAGGGTAGTACGCTTTTTTCTGTTATTTTTACGTTTTCCTGTTTTCGGGAGAGGACGCAGTTCATGGGGACTTTTGTGAGTAGGCCTGCTCATTTCCTTCATTTCTTTCTCTTGAATGTCGTTACTGCTGGTCTGGGGATTGCAAGTCTTCCTTTGGTTCCTTCTCCGTGTGAAGAGCGTTTGATGCATCAGAATCCAACGGACGATCGGTGATAGAAGAACACAAAAAGTCTTCATCAGTAAATACGTTTTTATTAAATTTCCAAATTCCACAAGCACGAAAACCAGCTTGAATATTTTTTGGTGTTGCAGCACTTAGTGCGACTTTTACGATGCTAGGGACATCATTAATTGTTATTGTTTGTCCAGGGTGCGATTTCATCCAGTCACAAGCAGCTTGGTTGTACAGCTTTTTAAAGGATCGGAAAACAGACAAATCTAGCGGCTGCAAGCGGTTAGTGCTATGGGGAGGAAAAGATAGTAATACGATTCCATTTTCTTTGCAAAAATCCAATACACCAATACTTAGATGAGACACATGATTGTCCAACAGCACCAGGATAAGAGACTCTTTTGAGCAACGAACATGCTTGCACACGTGTTCCATAAACAACAAAAAATCTGAGGATGTTATCCAACCACTGGGATTAGCACTGCCTATATAACCTGTTGGTCCATCACGTATAAAATATTCTTTGTAAAACTTCCGCGGGAAAATGAACATGGGCGGTATGGAATTACCTAATGCATTTACCACATAAAATAAAGTTACGTTTGTACCTCTTTCAGCAGATGTCATTCCACCTATCCTCTTTTCTCCTTTCTCCCCTATAACCTTAAACGGTTTGTGCACAGTTCCCGTCCCTGTTTCGTCAATGTTCCAAATATCATTTCCAGTGAATTTGTATTTCTGCATTACTTCTTACAAATTTCCAAAAAACATTGCAACATTTTGCCTGTTAAAACTAGTGCTTCTGCTTAGGCTCGTAGGCTCAGGTACCCGCAAAGATATGTTTGGGTAGCGTCTTCGAAAGGCAGTAAACCAATCTTTGCTGGCTGATCTGTTTCTTACCCAGCTCTCTGGCATGTTACTCAAATGCTAGAGATTTTAACTCACGATGAGTAATTCCGTAAAAAATCTTGCAACATTTCAATGCATAATCACACAATTCATCTTCTTGAGCTTTCGTAAAAACCATTCGCGCCTTCTTGTATCCCATTTCAACCGTCTTATCTGTGCTGTTCTTCTTCTTTTTTATGTATCTGTGTAGAGACATTCTATTCACATGGAAGAGTGCTTCGGCCGGCCTTCCAGACTCCACCTCTTTTTCTGCCCTTTCGTAGTCTTCTAACCTTGCTTTTCCTCTTTCTGTCTTCCTTTTGTAATTGCGTACCATTTCTGGAAGTAAAAGAAAAAAATATCTTAAGTTTCAAGGTGGGGTAAGGTGTGACACTGTCACAATATGCCCCACGTTGCTTGTCACAACCAACCCCAACCCTCACTTTTCTCTTTCTTTGTGCATGCAACTGTCAAGGCCACGCATTGTCACTACCGCTTTTAGTAAAATAACAGAGGAAAAATTACTGGAATAAGTTGTGTAAACAGTTTTCACTTACCTGATTATGTGTCTCGACTGCTCTTGTTCCAAAATTATCTTCAAATTTTACTTTTATGGTCGAAAAACACAAAAGTTAGTCTAACTCAAACAGGAGTCCACGCTCTCTCACCAACTTCACATGTCTCACTGTGCGGGAGTTGCAATTCACTGCAATGGTGTCACTCAACATTGCCACCCTTACGAGAAGAAAATATCTGCCTTGTCACTACCTGCCCCTGTCACTTCTAGCCCCGATCTCCCCTATACGAAGCTATAAAAATTAATATATTTTAACCTGTCAAAAGAAGTTAGCGTTATATAAAGGAATATAAAAAAGTAGTTACATTTATAAATATTATAAATGCGAAGAAATGTTTATGTATTTTAGTACATCTAGTCCATGCAATCTATGTATGTATAAACTACTATAAGTATAACGTTTCAAAGTGTTCTTAATTACTATAATGTCATTGGTATAGAAATATGGTAAGAACTTAAGATATAAATATAAACTTGGTATACTTACGGGATGTAACTAAACAACTTTCGTAGATATTTCTCCTGTGCTCAGAAATTTCAAGTTATCTTTATTAAAATATATTTCCAGGATTCTCTTAAACGAACGGACGATACATTGCGACAAGTTTTGGATGTCTTTGAAACAGTCCCCTACACATTTGGAGAAACTGGAATTATTGGTATGGTCTATATAAACTCGAAGCGCTTGTGTCAAATTTGTGAATTTGTTTGTGTCGGTTATGCAATTTAGAAAACTTGTAAATGACTTGGTACAGTTTAAGATATCGCTAGGCAAGGTTTTATTCTGATTTTTCATCTCATTTACACATCGTTTGCAACTTATCAATCCCTTTTCAAAAACTCCGCAGGTCGCTAGGGAGGTTTCATTTGGCTTTAATGCAGTCTGAAAAATATACGCAAATTAGAATCTTTATTACCACCTTCAAAATATAATTAGTCAAGATTACATTTATTATTATTATTTACTTACTATAACTAACCTTAAATCATTTCCTACATTCTAGAACGTAAGGCGAAAGTCATAGTGAAATTTGAATGTGTTAAAAATCTTTAAAATAGATTATCATTTTCGTTTAGTTCAGTTCTCTGAGTTTCACGCGATAATACATTTTTATGCCTGGTAGTGGGGTAGGGCAAAATGTTTCGCACTTCACACAGTAATCAAGTCACAACCCCCAATATTATCATAATGTTTTGTTCTTTCATTCTTCGTGTAGGAATATCTACATTCAAACTTTTAAGTCAGTGAGAGTGAAAGTGAATGAGACTTTTGGCCTAGCAACGGAAAGCGTGAGCAATTTCTTGCATACGAACTTGGGTGTAATTAAATTATACTGATGATGGTTGCCATGTTTGCTTACAACGGACGGGAAACAATGCTTTTTGCGATAGTTCAAAACCAAGTAACTAAAGTTCGAATTGTTTCACCATCACCAGATTTAGCCCCAAGCGAGTTTAATTTATTTTATAACCTTTAAATAACGGATTCAAGGAGAACATTTACGAACGAGAATGAAGTCAGCGACGCTTTATATATAGCTAGTTTGAGAACCTTGTCAAATAGACCTTTCAAATGAATTCTAAGTGATTGACTTCAAAGTTTCAAAATACAAATACGAAGATCGATAAACACTATCAAATTATTTACGATAACGCCCCGATCTCCATTTGCGGCTCTCAAATGTTCACCCCACACGGTAACTTGATAATGATTCCCTCTATGGACGTAATATTGCACATATGTGGACCATTTCTAGCACAATTTTGAGTTTATCCTTACTTTTACCTTCGCTTATAACTACATCCAATTTTTTGCCCCTCAGCAGGAAAATTGTAGCTTTCTTAAAATCATCGACTTCGTAGTAACATCTATATTTTTCGCAACCCACTTAGCATTCCTGTTGTTTCAGTTGCCTATAAGAAAGGACATGACAGGTTCTATCCACTGTTCCTTTCCTGCATTTTTTTCGGGGGCTTTGCCACCCCGCGGGGTTTTTCAACGGCCGGATGACGTTTCGTCCAAAGACATTTAGTCCAGGGATATTTAGTCCATAGACATTTCGTTCACAAGACAATTCGTCCATTGACTTTTTCGTCCACAAGACATTTCATCCATCGGAGTTTTCGTCCGATCGACTTTCGGTCCAACGGATTTTTCGTCCACAGGACATTTCGTCCCATCGACATTTAGTCCAAAGGTTTTCTCGTCCAATCCATATAATATATGACCCAATGGTCACTCACTCACTCATTCATTAATCATCAAAATTCCTAGGCCAAACTACTGGAATTGGAAAAACTAAATTTGGTACGAAGCTGTATGATCAAGAGTAGGTAAAGGAAAAAATTTGACACTGAAAAAGTCGTTATCTTTAATCCAAAATGGCCGCCAAACCCATTGTTGTATAGATTACACAACCTAACGAGCTGGGAGTACTGAAATGAAATTTGGTATGAAGGTACGACATCGCTAGTAGGTTACGAAAATATTACAAGATGTTGAAAGTGTCACCATCTTGAATCCAAAATGGTGGGCCTAAGAAATCCATTTTCCACACTGTTTGACCTAGAGACATGAAATTTGGTACATGATCACTAGCAGTTTATAAAAATACTAAACGATGTTGATTAAGTCACCATCTTGGATACAAAATGGCAGCCAAATTCATTGTCTTATAGAATACAAAGCCTAAACCGCTGGAGCTAGAAACACTAAATTTTGGTGCAAATGTACAATATTACTAGTAGATTAAGTAAATATTACAAAGTGTATCCAAAGACACAATTTTGGATGCAAAATGGTGGACCTCAAAATCCATTTTCCACAAAGTTTGATCTAGATATACGAAACTTAGCTTACAGGTGAATTATCAAGAATGGTTTAAGAAAATATTACACTTTGAAAAAGTCGCCACTTGGATTCAAAATGGAAGCCCGAAAACCTACTTTCCACACCATTCGAGCTACAGAAATATTTTCTTATGCAGGTGTACCATCACGAGTAGATCACAACAATATAAGAAAATGTTAGAAAAGTCGCCATCTTTAATCCAACATGACAGCCCAAAAACACATTTTTCAAGTCACTGAAGCTAAAGAAACGAAATTTGGTATGAAGGAGTGCCATCACGAGTAGGTCACCATAAATGGAACAAAGCTCCCCTATGGGAGCGCACCCCCTGTGGGTTTGGTGAAGATCGGCATCAAGGGGAAAGATAACCCGCCTAGTCTGGCAATGATAAAGCAAGCGCAGCGCCCAAAACTCCCAAGTTGGGGGCGCAACTTTGGCCGAGTAAAGATAAAGTGAGGAGAAATTTCAATATGTTGCTGACAAAGGGTGGAGCACCTAACACGGAAGATTGGACCTTATTTAAAATAAAGAACATCTGATACGAAACAGGTGAGTGATATACTGTAATTTAATAATTTATACATGTAGCGTGTTTTCGCATAATTTAGTAGAATATTAATTTAAAATTAAAAATTATATTACGTTAGTTAGAGTTTTAGGTTTCCAGACTACAAAGTCTAATTTTTCGTTCAGATTTTCGCTACTGTACTCTATTCTAGTTTCGAAGGGTAAATGGGTTTTACTTTAGCATGCGAAATACGAGTTAATCAACGCAAAAAAGGACCCGAGTAATGAGCAAGAAATGAAGTAGTTCCTTCGAACGAAAGATTGCAAAAATTATCTACACTTGATTGCAAATTCTAGATCTCTAAACCTTGCTTTAAACTTATTTATGATTGAGTTCATTTTGCGGAGGAATACGCAAAAATTTTGTAGACATTTAGATCGTATTTCCATCCGATTCTATTCAATATAACACCATGGAAACCAATATTTATTTTTTGTGATATTCTGTTAGACTGAAGGAAAATCTCATTTTCTTCTGCTGCAAACCATGTGATCTGTGACTTCACACCATTCAAATGGATCCGCTCTCTTTGGAGAAGAGCAATTATTGTGCCCTGCCTTAAATATCGTCATAACTTCAATCGAGAAGCTCTTGTTGATGGGGACTGTTAACTTCAGAAGAAGATGGAAACATACTACAAATTCAGCATTCTTTTTGTATTTTAGGATTATGAACAGAACAGACACTTATCACATTAAAAACTGCGACATGCAGTGTTTTTGAAGTTTCCTACACTTATAAGAACTTAAGTGACTGAAATATCTCTGGTGAGGGGTTGACTGAACTTCCTGAGAGGGCTAAAGTAAAACCCATTTACCCTTCGAAACTAGAATAGAGTACAGTAGCGAAAATCTGAAAATTAGATTTTGTAGTATGGCAACCTAAAACTCTAACTAACGTAATATAATTTTTAATTTTAAATTAATATTCTACTAAATTATGCGAAAACACGCTACATGTATAAATTATTAAATTACAGTATATCACTCACCTGTTTCGTATCAGATGTTCTTTATTTTAAATAAGGTCCAATCTTCCGTGTTAGGTGCTCCACCCTTTGTCAGCAACACTCAAGCCCACTCAAGCCCAACTGTTCTGCAGCCCATAGCTTTGTGAAGAGTCCGGATCGCCCTCCACCCCGGACCAGGGTTTTCTCTACACTCTCTAATACCCCAATCTCCCTAAATTATAAAATACACCCCCACAAGAAAAATTAAATCATGGCCTTTACCATGGGTAGTCGATAAACCCAGTGTTCGATTTATTACAAATTACGATGAGGGATCATAATGCTAGTGGTTCGTGGTAAGTTTCATCATGCTTGGGATGGGTAGAGATACAAAGATCTTATCCCAGGTTGGGGTGATATTCGGAATCAACAACCAGGGATGAAATCCTTATACACTAGAAAAAAATCCCCCGCACCCCCCCTGGCAAATCGAACGCTGTATAAACCTCTTTGAAGCTAGCAAACACGATGATCGACAGAAAAGACAAAGGGAGAGAGAGAAGGAGAGAGAGAGAGAGAAGGAAGAAAGATAGAGGAGGAAAGAACGTTTGATTAGGTGTTAAAATTTTGCTTTACAAACTGGGCTGTATATTTATTGTAGATAAATTCTTACAACTTTTCTGATTTTCTCCAGAGCTCTGATTGAATACGTAACAATATCATGATAAAATGTGCTAAGTATTAACAATTTGTTGAGGAGCTGTTGCATGTCGAGACTATGGATCTGCCCGGCGGTATACCAGTTTCATGTGACTTAGGCCCGTCGTAACTGTTGACTTAAGCCCGTCACGCACCCCCCTTAGAGGTTGCCGAGAACTGTATTAGCATAATTGATGTTATAACTATTAAATATATTGTGGGTTCTCATATGAATATCGAAGGATCGATCTGCACCAAATTTTTCACAGTTGCTTATTCTTCAGTACATTTTTTACTCCTCCCCCTTTTAGGAAAAGCTGAATGACAGGCCTGTGTAGTGTCCTCCCTCTGCCAATGGCTCTACAGGTTTCGCCAAAATTTTTCACGATCGTTATGAGGGCCAAAGCATTTGGTTTATATGTACGGAGAACGAACGTTTCTTGTCTAAGACTTCTATCTCGTGCGTAATTAAATTCTTCTTTCTCAAGTTATGAGGGATTCATGCATTTGGATTTTCTTGGTTGTGGATCAGCTTCTTTCTTTATCTATGCAACTTGTGGGAGTTATGGTTAGGGAAATAATTTATTAACAGGTTTTGTTTGGGTGAAATGCAGGTTTCACTTTTCGGAATATTTAGTTTATCTTTAAAAAGGACCATGTTTTTTATGTTGAAATTTTACTTCCTGTGTTTTATTCAAATTTCCAACAAAACTTGTATGATGTCATTCCTGAATGTCTGACTGGCGATATTTGCTTGTTATCTCAGCTTTTTAGGTGTAGGCGTATCGTTTTTTCAGTGTTGTTGGTTGTTAGTAGCTTTGTCTTCAGGAAGTCCAGCACGAAATCCAATTGATAAATCGGACCACATTCTTTGTGGCCTCTTACATAAACCGGGCCTTACACTCTAGCAATTGAATTTCCACTCTTCCATCTTCGATACTAGCTGTCTGTAATGTTGGTAACCTCATCATTGATACTTAGTTCCCCTCTCCGCAAAATAACTGTAATGTTATCTTCGAAACTGGCTGGTGCTTTGGTGAACCGAGCCAAATTAAATTAAAATCAGGTTTCCTTCTTAAGGATCTACCATCTCGAATCCCTTTCCTAATTTCTAACTCGTATTGCAGGGCAGGAAGCCTTTCTGTCTTGCGCAGCGTTCTGAAACATTGTTTCTGGGCACCTCCCGACTTTTATTTTGGCCTAGAGGCACCAGCCATTCTGGCTTGGTGCAGACTTCCCGGTAGGGTCAACGTTGCTATTTCACTTCTCTCTTCATTGCTTTCTTGTTGTCCAACCTCCATGTGCTATACGTCGTCCAAGTTGTGGTTCAGATTTGGCAGGTTCATGGAGATTTCTGCTTCAAGTGTGTCCATAATCTACTAAAAATTCAGCTTTTATTAAGATCGCTTTATAGGCGAGGTTTAGTTTAGTACTTAGAAGTACACGTATATGAGACAACCGTTTGCAGTAATAGCACTGGCATGAAGAATTCCACATGTTCTAAAATGGATTTAGGATAACTGCACCTTTAGTTTGATAGCGCAAGGAACGTAGGGTCACCACTGCCAACATCTGTACCCTTCAGCCAGGGCTTCTAGCAATATTATCTCTTGCAGTCTCCGTGATTGAAGTTGACCTTAAATATTAGTCAATGAAGGGCCTTTTGAGATTGATCGTAGCGCGTTCGACTACTAATCGGTCGGTCTGGGTTCGAATGCTGACCAGAACAATGGAGATTTTCCTCGTAGTGTTCTCATGCTTGGTGTTCCGAGGTGTACTCAGCCTCTTATCAAATTGAGTACCAGGTCGAACGTGGGACTGACCACCCCTTCTCACTTCTTATCGTAGGTCAAGAAAATGTGGAGCGCTACCTCCACATTCCCCATGCGCCGTTCACAGCGCGTACATCTCGCACAGAGGATATCATTACCCTTTTTCTGTAAATTATAATAGGAATTTGTTTATATGATTGAAATTAATTTCTGTATTACGGCTCACTACTAGGTTTCTTAAAGTACTGGTACTTCTGCTGTAAGCAATTGTCCATAATTTTTAGTGATCCATGTAAATACATATTATCGTTATAAAAATTAAAAATTTATGATTCACCGGAATTTTTCATAGAAACATAAATTATTATTCTCAATTTTAGTCATTCTAATCCAATGTCAATATGTAATATTGCTAGGTTCCTGCTTGCCAGAAATATTTTGTAAAAACTTTCATAATATATAACTTCTCAATTACATGAACAGAAATTAATATAGATTTTTCTTACATCCCCCTTGCCAATATCCATTTCCTCCAAATGTAAAATTCTTAGGAAAAGCGTGCCCAGAACCAGGCACTAATACGTCACTAGTCATCTTGGTATATTGCAATTGCAAACAGCTATTTATTTTCTATCTACGATCTTCCTATAAAACGCAGATTATTTCAGAAAAAAATCATTGTCACATTATCACCTTTCTTCGAACTATATTTTATGTAATTCAAATATTTCGATTAGAAATTTCGACGCAAGAAGCGTTCACACACTCACAACTGAAACACTGAATTGGACAATGAATGTGTGCAGCATAAATTGCAAAGATCTAAAAAATCTTTTATTCATTTCCTATCTCGTGCGGGAATCACAAATTAAAGGATACTTAGTCTTCTCATGTACCTACTCTGCAAACAAATCAATATTAATGGATCGTGCATATTATGAAGAGACACTCAATAGTAAATTACAGTGTGGTTGACCCGACACTAACCAAGTTTCGATCTGACTCGGATTGATTAAATCCAGTCCCTTTAAGAGTACATACATAACTCAGTATGTGGCTCTGGAGCGAAAAGTTTAATGGTAGTAGTAATAGCATATATATATATATATATAT
>JAGDQP010002934.1:11068-98937 GCA_022664845.1 Lepisma saccharinum
AGTTAAAAGTATTTGTCTAATGATGTTTCTTTCAAAGTACTTTGCATTGTTTGTATATCGATTTAATGTAGCAAAGAACTGCGCGCTTGCTTCTTGCTTTAAACGTATAACCCGCTTTGTCTCGCTCGGGGTGCTGCCCCCAGAACCCCGTGGGGGATGCGCCCCTTTTATCGTAACCAGAGTATCTGGGGGAATGCACGCCCATGGCGCCTATCTGGCTTTCCTCAGTTGGGGCTGCGCCCCCACAGGGTAGGTGTATACTCATTTATTGTAACCTACTCATGATGGTACACCATACCAAATTTCATTGCTCTAGATTTAGTGGTTTGAAAAATTGATTTTTTGGGCAGCAATTTTGGATTCAAGATAACGACTTTTTTTTAACGTTTTTTATATTGTCGTGACCTACTCGTGCTGGTACACCTTCATAGCAAATTTCGTTTGTCTGGTTCGAACGATATGGAAAATCGGTTTACGGGCGCCCATTTTGGATCCAAGATTGCGACGTTTTCAAAATGTTGGACTTTTCTCTTTACTTACTCTTGGTCATACACATTCATACCAAATTTGCTGTTTCTAGCTCCAGTAGTTTGGCCTGGGAATTTTGATGAGTGAGTTAGTGAGTCACTGAGTGAATCAGTGACCATGGGGCTATGTGGACTCGCTTTGCTTCGCTCCAGGGGGGCTGCGTCCCTTGGGGAGGTTTCCCCCCATTTATTGTAACCTACTAGTGATGGTACACCTTCATATCAAATTTCGGTTCTCTACCTTCATTGATTTAAAACGAAATGTGTTCTGGGCAACCATTTTAGATCCAAGTTGACGACTTTTTTAACATTTCCTTATAATGTCGTGACCTGCTCGTCATGGTACACCTTCATGTAAAATTTCATTTATCTAGCTCGAAATGTGTGGAAAGGGGGTTTTTCAGCGGTTATTTTGAATCCAAGATGGCGACTTTTTCACAATTTTGTAATATTTTCCTAAACTACTTGGTATGATACACCTCTAAGCCAAATTTCATATCTCCAGCTTAAATGGTGTGGAAAATAAATTTTTGTCTCCACCATTTTGGATCCACCATGGCGTCCTTGGAGAAATTTGGCCATATTTTCGTAGCCTACTGCTGGTAGTGTACCTTCATACCAAATTTCATCTCGTTAGCCCCAGCGGTTTAGGCTGTGTATGTCATACAACAATGAGTTAGGCGGCCATTTTGGATCCAAGATGGCAAATTTTTCAACATTTTCTAATACTTTTCTAAACTACTAGTGATCATGTACTTGCATAGCAGCTCAAACGGTGTGGAAAATTGATTTATAGGATCCGCTATTTTGGAATCAAGATGGCGACTTTTTCAATATTTTGTAATATTTTGATAATCTACTAGCAATAATGTAACTTCATGCCAAATTTCAATTCAATACGCTAGCGGTTTAGGCTGTGTATTCTATACAACAATGAGTTTGGCGGCCATTTTGGATCCAAGATTGCGACTTTTTCAAAATATCGATTTTTTTTCCTTTACCTACTCTTGGTCATTCACCGTCATACCAAATTTGGTGTTTCTAGCTTCAGTAGTTTGGCCTGGTAATTTTGTTGATCAGTCAGTGAGTCAGTGACCATGGGTCTATATATTGTAAAGCTCCTTATCTGCCAGTAACTTTCAAATTGGATACTTTAACTAGAGAAGATTTGTTCCATCAGGAGAAAAATGTAGAATTATTTAAAAAATGTAAGCATGGTAGTTTAATAATAGCATCTTCTGTCAATCACAGCGTCTACTATGTTAGCTGCTTACGATCATATTCTTTAATGTGTTCAGGTTAACTGGAATCGTTGCACGGAATAACGTTGTATCTAATAAACTATATTTTTCAAAGTATGACTAAAACAATCGACGATAATGGTTTGTGTAGCATTCTCTAAACCCTTTTGCTCTTTTCTTGATCTTTTAAAAGAAATCGTAAAAGGAGTTGGTGGTAGCCCTTGATCTTAGTACTAATCATGTGCAGTACTATGCTGTGGACCTTTGCCGTTCACGATTTATCAGGGTCGAAATTTTGATTTGAACTTTTACATTTTTTGTATATCCTGAATTTTTAATTAAAGAACTTAAATCAAGAGAGGAGCGACGTTTTTGTTGTTAAAAAACCACCACGTTTCAACACACATTTCATAACACAGAAAGAATTGTTAAGTCCTGAGAAACCTAAGGCTAATACCACTACCGTCGTATACCGTGATTACATTACTCTTGACAAAAAATATTGTATATCGTGTTGTTCGAGGAAAGCTTAAATTAGTATCAAGCTTATTAAAATGTTTTATTTGTGCTGTTTACATTCCTCATGGTTTATGTGTAATGGTGAGTGAACAGTTACGTAAATTTATTGAGTGTAACTTCGAAGTACCGTTTTCTACATTACTGATTTTAATATTTCGAGAATAACTAATTCTGATTTTGTTTCTTGTTCTCAACAACCAAGTGTAAAAAAATATACAGTATTTACCTTCATGTCACGGTACAATTTATCATTATTTAACAATATACAAAATATAAACAACAGCATCATAGATTTCGTGTTAATAAACTTTAATGACGTCCCCTTAGTAAAACAATGCTCGTTTGTTGTCTTGTTAGATATCACCCTGGTATTCCTGTCTCATTCACACATAATCAAACATTGAAAGAATAATTCCCGGTTTCAACTTTAGGAAGGAGATTTTTTTTAATGTTCGTAGCTCTGACTGCTTTAGTCTGGGAAGGTTTTGCGCTAACCGATTATGTCAACCTTATATCAACCATATTAACAAGGCTCTACGAAATAATTTACGGGTCTTTAGAACATTTGTTAACCGAAAATGAATGTTAATGTCAGGTATCACATTTGGTTTACTTATGCCATTATTTTAAAAATCAAATGTCAGTTATACCATCAGATCAAATAGATGATAGTGGTAACTAATATCACAAAAAAATTGAGATTTCAGAAACGTAAAAAAAATATTTATTTTAACCTCCGAGTATTCTTTAGAGCAGTTCTTTTCGAACTTTTAATACTCATGGACCAGCAAATTACAGGGCAAAGTATGTTCGACTTTTTGACGTTCAAAATATGCCAGCACATCTTAAGATTTTAGCTGTTCTTAAAAAGAAATATAAACTTTAATTTTAATTTTGAACCGTTAAAATCTACAAAGTTAGTATTAATTAAATAAATCTATTAACTTGCTGAGGACCGGTACAATTGTTTCTTGGACCGGTACCGGTCAACGGATACGGTGGATAAAAACCATGACTCTAAAGGCATGTTACACCCACTTCTGGTATGGACCATCGTTAAAAGTAAACGTAAACCACCTTCCGTCGAACTCCCTGACATACCATGTTTAAGAATGAGACTAATAAAATTTCTCAGTCATTCACACATTATTTTGAATCCATTTATAACAGTATACCCGCTGAACATAACATTGATTATTTGTTGGAAAGAAGTAATGAGTGCAGACTTAGGTAGTCGTGTGGTCTGAGGCCAGCGTGTTCGAATTCTGCCCTAGCCACGGTTATTTGTGGATATTAACAAGCATTGTCCTCATATAATCGTGAAGGGGCTGAAGAAGTTCAAGTTCTAAAATGGTCCATACAAAATAAAGTTTACCAAAGTCGTTTACTAGACTCTTTACAAATAGAAGAGAAAACTTTTAGAAATTGTACTTGCTATAAACGTGTTTGAGCCACAAAATCCTGTGAGCCAGATGGTATTCCATTATGAAGAACACAAGGAATGAAAGTACTTTGTCCAATTTTGGCAAAAGAGAAATAATGGTGCCATCTGTTTGCTCTTTGAAGAACATTTCAAATAAATTATGATACGCCAATAGAATATTTATAGTCCGTCTATTACAAGCAAATCTATATTTGATGTACAGGTTTACGTAATGTTGATTATGAACAATTAAAACGCTCATCTGTAAAATGAAGATCGACAAAGCACGTTCTTTTCCTGTGGTCTTCATACATTATTAAGGATTAGTTCTACAATCGACCGCTAAACTTGTAGTCAGCGCTAAGTTGAGGCCAAGTCTGATTTTGGCCTATTAGAGTACGCAAAATGAGAGTTGGCTTCAACTTAGCGCTGGCTAGAAGTTAAGCGCGGTCAATTGTAGAACTGACCCTAAAGGATCCACTCTATCATATTTATGTCTATTAAAACTAATGCGTTCTTCACTGTGCGGCGAGGGAACGTATTCTGCCCTATATCAAAGCCTGGGAACTGTTGGATAGCTGAATGATTAAGCATGCTTCGTATGTGCCCATGTATTAACACTACGATCCACAAAATAATATACACTTGATTTCATAGATCAGATGTTTTAGAAAATTAAGGGTTATCCATGAATTTACAGTTAAGAGAAATAATGAACTATATTCGTAGGACAAGTCATGTTGATGTTACAATATAAATGTCAATAAGCAAGGATATAATTTGGTGTATGCATATCAGATGTGTGGTAAATAAGAATTATTGTAATTAGTCATGAATATGGGGGAAAGGTCAAACGAAAATAAAACAAAATACTTTGAACAAGCCGAAACATGGAAGATCAAGGAAATAGAAAAATATTAAATAACAATCGGGAAGGGCGTAAGCCATAGTGCTGTTACAGCTCATAAATTTCATTTAATCTTATCTTAACAATTAACAATGGGATCTTAGAGAAAGTAAACAAATTTGAATACAGGGAACATACCCCAGTAGCAGATCAGTATCGGCCGATATCAATAACACGTGATTTGCTATTTCGATTGATGTTATTATCCAATAACGGTCAATATCGAATGGCTAACAATTTTGTCGATATTGCCGATGTCGATATAGCTGTAGTAAAGCACCATATTTCGCTGAGAGAGATCCACAGTCTTAATAAACAAATTTACGAATATTTTTATTGTAGTTTAATTTGAATTTTTTAATTTACTTTTTAAGGCCTTTAGGCAACTACGTTCAGACCAGATCGATGATGATGGGATGAATTGGTGGAATAAAGAAAATGGGAGGAAACGGGAGAATCTCGAGAAACCCACGTACACGTTGTTTGTCCACCACAAAGCCCACATGGCATGAGCAGGGTGAGTGCTCTACCAATTGAGCAACCGCGACCCAATTATTGTAGATTAAAAAACGTAATCCTGTCTTTATTCCATGACGCGTCTTATTTTCTCGTCTTTATTTATAGTTGGAAATTTTCGCATTTGCCTTTGGCTAGATTCGAAGCTCCAAGCTTGGGAATCATTGTCCGTTTTAGCCACTACGCTATGAAGCCATCCTTCAAGAAACATACGTCAAATACTTCATGAACACAGACAGAGGGGGCGTTTGGAATCAATTCCTATCTCCTAACTCGTACTTCCGTCGGGTAGGAAATATTGAAGGTACCTTCGTTTCTTGCTCTTGAAGGAAATGGTTTCGTACGTCCTTCGACAGGCGCGACATCTGTTGATAAATATGAGAAGATATCTTAACTTCCGTTATTATGTCCATACATCGATTGGTACTGTAAACATATAGAAAAAATCGCAAAACACATTTATCCCTCCATAGTAAGAATTACAGGACGCACAACAATAAATTAGTATGACTTCAAAAAATACATTTGGTTGGAATGTTGCATGCTATGTTCGCCAGAACTTTTTGAACGAATGTGAAACCTAAATTGGTGAGTGTGTATTAAGGTTTTCACGATTTGCTCTATTTAACGTAAAATATCTAATGCTTTTGTAAAGTTGGAGAGGTAGCATCTCCCTATCGGGGTTCTGGCGGAATTATTAGCTGCAACATTCCTTCACATGTACAAAGCAATGTATCCCTGTGTGTTGCGTTTAAAACAAACTGATGTGTAATGCTAACGTGGCTTTCTATTTCGTGTGTACTATGTACAAAGGTCCAAATAACCTTTCAACATTTTTGAATTACCGAGAAATAAAATCAAATGACAATGGTGTGTTGTGTGTTATAAACTGAGTACAAACGTACATCTCTATTTTGCATTTATCTTGCGAAGGTTAAAATATCACGCTAGCATTAATACCACAGAAAAATAAGGGCTTCCTTGGATAAACTTTACTTTATGGCCATCTTCCGCTAGGTATTGAAGAATGTGTACGCTTTACATCACTTATTACTTTACCTCTAATTGTCGCAGACAATTTTATAAATATCTAGTGACAACCAGCAATCCATAAAGTATTACGAAAAACTATGTCATTATTTCGTTAAATACGCACTCGAGTTGATCAACACCCAATAAACATGGTAGCATGAGGAGGAATACTTATGAATACATTCCGTGTCAGGGTTCGATTTGCTATAAATTACGAAGGGGTGATCCTAAAGCTAGTGGTTGCTGATAAGTTTCAAAATATTACCTGAATGGGTAGAAATACAAAGATTTTATCCCTGGTTGTGATGATATTCGGAATCAACATCCGGTGATAAAATACTCACGCACTAGGGAAGATCCCCGACATCCCTTCGGCAAATCGAACACTGCTTTGTGTTATGAATGACCGTCCACAAGAAAACACTGACAGTATCTCGAGAGAGCGAAGGGGATTAGTTAAAGTCAGGTTAGATATGTTCCTGTAGACGTGATGTACATGGCGTTTAAAAGACACTGCATGGGCTTGCCCCCAATGCGCAAGATGCTAAATGGTCCCTGTTTTTTCTCTCGCCCTTTCAATTTTATTTCATCCTTGAATGACTCGAAACATTGTGTTTAGATGTGACAAAGATAAGGGGCTCCCCCCTATCGGGAAAGGCATAGTGCTGTTACCGCCCATATAATTCATTTTATCTTATCGAAACATTGTATACTTAGTGTACTCTACATTGTGCTATTGTTTGTCCTAATCTTCAAATACGCTGTATAGTAAAATAGTCAAGAGTTTGCGTGTTGTAGATAACTGCATTCTAACTTTTCGTTTTTGTACACCTACATATCAGGCGCTTATTATGCGTAGGTACTTGAGGAAGTATAAGAGGGTGAACAACCTGAGTATTTCCTTCAAACCCTCTTTAAGATAATAATGCAAAAATCTGAAATGCAATGAAATTTATAATCATGGTTCCTAGTTATTGCCAGGTGAACATGAAATGATAATAAAATAGATATGCTACAGTGAATTATAGAAACATGGAATTTGTAAGATCCCCCCAATGGTGATGTAACCCCCGAATTGTCAAATACACGGCCCTAACTTAATTTTTACTGGAAGTGTGTGGCATAATGTAGATTAAAACTCTATATAAAATATGGAACAATTCAACTTGCTTCTCTTCAATTTTTGCTTTACTTCCCCAAACTAAATACACTGACTGAATCCCTGGATATAAATGTTTCATCACTACAGATTTAGAGGTGTGAAATCTATAAGCTGCACTAAAAATAAATCGAATTAAATTTAGTACGGTGAAATGTAAATGTTATAAAAAAACTAGTTGGATTTATTTCACAATTTCGCCGCTAGACAAAAAAAATATGTATACAATTTATTTTCTTTCGTTAAAGTACTGTCCAATATTTACTATGTTAAATGTACTTCGGATGGTAACACTTCTATCTAGATTTATTTTGGTGAAACAGGCGGTAACATACCTTCTGTCTCGCTGGGTCTTCTGGGTAAATTAAATGGCCGAACTTCCGGAAAGGCACCTCCAATGGTACCTTCATGAAAGGTGCTATAAAAGGACCTTTGCGACTCTTCCTTTAGGTTTCGAACGACCTTCAATATGGCGGCGACGAAGGAAAAGGTAGCGATTCTGAACGCCCCCAGAATTTGGTGACAGTATTGTTTATCACAAAATGACTAAGCAGGGAGCATGTAAAGGTTTTATACACGTTATTTTTGTATAATACGTGTTAGTTTTCCATTACAGACTTTCTCCAACACATACGACGCTCTTCGGAACAATATCGACCAGTATCGATCGATATCGCACAATGACATCTTCAAACAGTAATATGTCTCTAAACATGATATGCTAATCTGCCAAATTTTCTTCGCACGTTTTCTGGTTAAAGTACAACACGTTTGTCATGTTTCAGGAATAGTTGTGACCGTCGAAATAGCGTACCACGCCAATGTCGATTGATGTTTAGTCAGAACGAACAACCATGGATATCCACGTTATTGGTCCAGTATTGATCCGTTGTTCTGCTAGGGTATATAACAGGCAAGAACGAGATCAAAAAAAAAGTCGCTTAACATCGAGCAACTCTATTTTGGTCGCTTTTCTGTTTTTGTTCATAAAACCACGACGCGCTTGGAAAATATGTTTGCAACAGTGGCGCATTCTGAATTCACAGCTTGGACTACCACTTGCCAAATTAATAAGTAGAAAGGGGGTACGGAGGTGAAACAAATCATTGATGATGTTCTGGCCTCCTTTTCATGTAAATTAATATTACTTGATAAGATCAAAATATTTGTTCACAAGCTTAGGCTGCGGTGCTAGCGTAGATAGCACAAGGATATGCTCCTGGTTTACAAAATGTGTTTATAAAATATGTACATTTTATATTCTAGTCATTCAGAAATTACGAATACTTACTTACCACTAATAGACCTATAGAGACTAAAGTAGTCAGACAAACAACAGGCGATGTCATTGTTGCAATAGATGCTTCTTATGAAAATTCTGTCTTAATGGAATGAAGGTTTACGTATTTGCAAATGTCAGAATTTAACTAGTGTTGCAAATTCAGATATATCGGCATATATATTTCAAAAGGTTTATTTTAAAAAAATACAGGAAAGGCATGTCGTTAAACAAAGTTAGAGGCACAATGACAAGGAATAATACAATTTCATGTATCATTACAATATAAAGTCACAAAGTGCTGTTTGAAATTACGAAAAAATTTGCTATAATCACTTGTTTTTAATCAAGGTTATTTATCTTATTACCCGGAGAAGGCTTTTTATGGTCTCAGTGTTTCATAATCTGAAAGATACTTTGAAACATAAAGCAGGACAGATATTCAATAACGTTTTGTTTTTAGAAAACATAAAATAAGTATAAACAAGCAAAATTTAATTTAAGTATTTTCACGTGCGTTCGGCTTTTATAAGAGTTTCTATTAAACAAAATTAGTACAGTACTGCATATAATTACTATATATATATATATATATATATATATATAATTAGCTAGAAACGGTAAATATACAATATAATTTCTCCAGGCATGGAAAGTCGATAATAGTAATGTCCTGAATTCAACATGAATTGTCATCTGGACTTCAAAAATTCATAGTAATTTTTCAGCAAGGCGAATTCTTTTGATTATAACATGACACGAAACGTAGTATGGATAAAGTGTAAAAAAAAATGAAATGCAAACATTACAAGCACAGAGATAAAACCAAACAAAAGCATTATTTTTTTTAAAAAAATAGTTCACTAGGCACAGGAAATAACGTTGCAAAACGTTTGACAAAATACCAGGGAAATATTTCATACTCACTGCAATTACAATAAAAAAGAACATTTCCGTTTTCCTTTATTTTTTATTCACCCACTGTTACGAAATATTTCTTTTGTTGCTTTTGATGTTGTTGTTGAGAAATGCTTGTTTATCGAAAAAGCAAAATTAATAATAAAATATAAAAAAATATGGAAATATGAGGATCGATTGAAAAGTAAAGCATCTACCGGTAATGTTGTATTTTATCACCAGATGCCAACACAAGATGATCTATAACTAATGTTTAGAAATAATAGATTTTTTCAAATAAGTTTTGGAAGTATTTTTTTTAACTCAGTACCCAGTCTATTATGATTCTTCCTGTGAAATGCAAGAAAATATGTTGACTACCGTATTTCTCATGTTATTGTTTAATTTATTTGAAACTTGTATTGTTTTTTACACCTTTGTAATGTCGAGATAATGGAATTTAGTGGAGATAAGGTTTCAAAAACAAAAGAGTCATAGTTACCACGAATGGTTTTTATAATTATAAGTGAAAAATATTTGCGAATTCAGGGTGTTTCTGGACTTACAATTAGATGATTATCAGAGCTACTACATCAAAGGATACATCAGAGTTATTCTGACTGTCTTTCAAGGTGTACAAATATATAATTTCAACTTCTGTTCTTCATTTCGAAAGCAGCTGCAAAATGTTGAGACCGAAAGTACGAAATACTAATATAAATATTCGAGTGCCACTTACAGTAAAATTCATTTGTTTCTTTCCATCTTAGGTTAAGACGATAATACACTGCAGAAGATGGCTGTGTTATTCCAACATATTTTGTTTTCCCAGGAAAATCACCACTTTTTGTCGTAAATCAAAAACATTTGTGTGATTTCAGTGAGTCATCACTCTAACAGTGATAATATAGCATCCTCCATTGTGTTCAATCAGCAATGAAAGCACATCTATTGTGCTGAATGGCCGAAATCAATACCGTTAGATATATGATTTACTACAAAAAACTGGTGGTTGCCGTGGGACAGCGAAAAGCGTTATCAGTTATTTTTTGCTGGGTTCGTCACGCACAACTTGACCGTACACTTGAAATTTGAGAGCAGAATTTTCTACACCTCTTACACATGACAGTAACACAATTTCTGGTATCGCAACCTCACTTCTGACGATTCGCCGATCAAACCTCTTGTGTATCGATCAATTAGTCCTGTGTGTAGCTCAAGAGAACAGTTAAGTACAATAAACAATTGCTTAAACACTTACGAGGGCGATTTCTTTTCAACCTCCGGATAATCAAGAGTAACACAAGAATATCAAGATATACAATAGTTACGTTGATAGCTTTGCTACTTCTCCACGAAGTTTCACTCTTATTCATTCACTGGTCTAAACGCAGCACCAGTTGATGTACTCCCCTCGTGAAGAAAACGCCCACCAGTATGGTAAGGTTCATTATGGATTAGTTCTTCTCGAAACGAACCTTTTCTGTACAGAACACTCTCATGAACATATTTTCATACACAACACACACTTTCCGATGAATGTCGGTCAAGTTCAGTTCTTCAAAATTCAATGGCTAGTGAGATTGAGGATCCGCCAAGTGCAACATTCGCTCTGATTTGATTCACTCAAGGTGATGAACTGAACGCGGCCGAAATCCATAGTAAAGTATGTGTTGTGTACGAAAACCAGTTCATGATAGTGGAAAGTGTGTGTTGTGCACGGAGAAGATCTTGAACATTTGAAGAAGAACGAACCCATGATGAGGCTTACCATACTGGCGGGAACTTTCTTCACGAGGGGCACATAAACTGGTGCTACGTTTAGACCAGTGAATGAATGAGAGTGAAACTTTGTGACGAAGTAGCAAAGGTATCAACATAACTATTGTATATGTTGATATTCTTGTGTTACTCTTGATTATCTCTTTACAACTCACCGGAGGTTGAAAAAAATGCCCGCGTAATTTAACCTCTGTCTAGCTGAAATTATCACAGCAAAGTGGATACCGATAACAGGCAAAATAGTTATTCTTCTTCCTTGAGAATTGCTAATTAGGGATTCGGTTTGCTACTGGATAAGCACGGATAACATTCATTCTAATTAAAAGTTAATATGACTCTAACTTAGTAGATTGTATTTACCCATTACGGTAGGCCCTTTCTGCAGCTCGGTCACCACACATACACACACTCGCGGGTGTGTCACGCACTGACCAGAGAAAAAGAAACATTTCACAAAATCAGTATATCGTGCCCCTTACTACGCAGGTACAAAAAGTATCAACATGGACATAGTAGACCACAAAAACCTTGACTCTTCCATGTTAACTCAATTAAAAAGACACTGGTCACTCTGGCAGTACTTCTGCTACCAATTAAGAGGAATTCATGTAAGAAACGACGGAAATCGTAAAAAAACAATTACTTGTTCGTTGTTAATGTTTGTCGCCAGTCGTCTGGAAATGGATTTGTTTGCTAAAAAAATATTCAGATACGCAAAGCCGGAGCTAAAAGTGCCCTATGAATTTGAATTGTATTTTATTTATTTAAGGCCTTTAGGAAATGTTGATTCAGGCCGGATAGATGGTGGGAGAATTAGTTAAATGAAGGAAGTGGGAGGAAACGGAAGATCCTCGAGAAAACACACTCACACGGTTTTAGTTCACACACAGCTGACATGATATGAGCCCAGATTGAAGTGAGAACCCCAAGCACCAGAGGTGAGTTCTCTACCACTGAAGCACCGCGAACCATAAGTGCTCTATGGTTGGAAGTTACAGCTTCCTGAACAAGAGAAACCTATAGGAAAGGAATGTTGTTGTAACTCCCAAATAGAGACATTTGGCTATGTATGCTTGACAAAACTACAATTTCTTATAACTAGATCAGACATATAGAATACCATTTATGAAATACAGAATGGTAAAAATAATCTTATAACAAAAAGCATCCATAATACGTAGCGCTAAATTCTATCCCTCAGAACGGCGGAAGTAAAATAAAGTGAATTGATTAATATAAGAACAGTATACAAATTACAGGATAATAAACCTACAAATAATGAAAACAAAATGTAAGTATTTGATGCGATAGACTATGGAAAGTTTCACAAGTTAGCTCTAAAATTATCGCAGTATATTTTTGAAAGATTGATCAGATGAAGTAAGAAAGTAATACGTTAACTTGACGTATGGCTACGCTTAGATAGACTTGATGAGTGTGGAAGGCACAATGCTTTTAAAATGTATAATTTATGTCGAAGAAACAAACACAAGATATATGTGGTAGGTCATGCATTAGAATTAGAATTTCACTTGTGCCATTTAGGCCCAGACACGGGATAGAGTTGGAGAAAGGATGTTGGAAGGTAATCAGTTAATAGCTATCATCCGACATTTACCTGGTTTGGCTGACGAAAACCCTAAAAAAAACCAGTAAGGATGGGCGGTCGCTGGGAACGTTTTTCGGATCTTTCGATTGCTAAACCAACCTTCCACCAACTAAACTACTTCATAGTGTAGTGGCTTAGCGAAAAAATCGTGACAGACTGGATTAAAGCGACAGATTTTGCATAGTTCCTCTGTACAATCAATCCGTACGGAGGTGCACGGTTATACTGAGGATATAGAAGGATTATGCAAAATCTGTCGCTTTAATCCAGCATGTCACGATTCTGTCTAATTTTTGCTCTAATAAACCACACTATCAGTCGTGTGTTAGATTAACATATTATCTCTCTTCTCTTTTTTTTTTTGTAATCTAATTTCAATCTTGTTACTAAAACAATGAGGAGACATCAAAGCCACATTGTAAAACATTTGGAATCATGGATTACACTGTACTGAAGTTTTGTAATCTTTGCAGTGGCCGGATACCTTACCTCAAATACACGCAATTAATAATTTCATATTTCTCTTTCTAACTTCCAATTTTTATTGCTTTTGACACGTAATTGGAGACGTTCATCTCTGCTGAAGATAAATAAATACAATCAACGTTCAACATACCGACAATTAACAATATCTCCATTATTTTTACGTTAAATTCAAGTCACTGAAAATTCATGGCACAGAGAGAGGTTGAAATTTGCATTCTTAATTTAAATTAGATTTCTAGACTTAACTCACATTTACGGCTTAAGAGGGCTCCTCGCTTTAACCCTTCCAATTTTAACATTTTTCAAAATATTTAAAAACTAAGAGTATTATCAAAAATGTAAATTCATAGCGCACTAGAACTTATGAATAACTATGGAATGCAATGGATAGCGATCTCGAGATCGTGTGCATTCACGAGTGATACGTTTTCAAAGATTATGACGTCATTATTTAATTGAAGTCTGAGAATACATCAATCGACAATATTTCGAGATCGCTCGCTGTCCATTGCATTTCATAGTAAGTTGTAAGTTCTAGTGTGCTATGAATTTATATTTTTGATAGTACTCTTAGGTTTTGAAATATTTTGAAAAATGTTAAAAATTTGAGGGTTGGAGCGAGGAGCCCTCTTAAGCATATTTGAAGTTCGAGAATGGGGCCCATCAGTCAGTATAACGTTCGGGCAAATAAATTGGGGAGATATGAATTGATGTGCATTAGGCATCTAAGGCTCAGGCCGGGTTAGAGCAGGGAAAAGGATTTAGAAAGGTTTCAACCAGGGCCTATGTTGAAGGTGTCATTTCGCCATTTGCCTGGTGTGACTGATGAAAACCGTGAAAAAACCTCAGTCAGGTTGGTCGGGCGCTGGAATCGAACCCACGACCTCCTGAATGCTATGCCAACGCTCTAACATTGGTCTACACCGACTCGGTTTGTGAGATAATATCCAGTGTCATTATTCCATCCTGGCATACACCTGGAGATCTGTGATTAACTTTCTGGGAATACTTCGGTTAGGATGGTGGATGTGAGTGAGCTCGGTTTACAGCAAGCTTACTTATATTTCATACTTTGAAAATCTAAATTCTAGTCTTTATCAATATAGCATATGACGAGCTACTATTTAATACGTACTGGTTTGAAATGAACTTATATGTTCTACGTGTGATATACTTGTATATTGCTTTGCTATTAGCGGATTTTAACTGTGGGAAATGTTTAGGTCGGGAATTTTGATTTAACCTGAGTGTACAATCGGATCATTGATTTTCTTATAATTTAGAGTATTTTCTAATAACTCTAAACGATGGAAGAGTGAAAATAAGTCTTTACTAAAAGCTTTTCATCTATTGCGAACTAATTCCCAAAAGGCTTAGTTGTTTTTTGTTTTTGGTCATTTACTATACGTGATTACTGGATACATGTTATACAATTATATTTCTACATTTCAATATACTTTTCTATTTACGTTGTTTATATTTTTATCGTACAAAACACAGTAAAAATGTTTTTGTTTTTTTATTAAGAAGAAAAGGTTTTACCAGTGCACCAAGAAACAATGTCCTAGAAATACGTCAGCAGCATTCTCATTTAATTTAAAATGTGTCATGTAAAAGAAGTCAATAAACTAAACTAAACCGATTTAAAAATAAGATCTCGGCATTCCAAAATGAAAACTTACAGGCTTCTGTTATGTTCTTGTTTTTAAAGAAGAGAATGCTGATAACTTATGCTAAGAAAATTATTTCTCGGTACACAAATAAGATATTTTTTTCTCAGTTTTAACAAACTGTTTCTTATTGTGTAGGTATTGTTTCCGAAGAGAACAAACCCTCTGGAGAGGGGGTAATAATGGTTTATCAAGCTTTCATTTATACATAAAATATGGATAATTACGCCTAAAGTTATCATTGTGCGGATAAATCAATATTTGGAAGTCCTAAACCCAATTAGACCCACCCCCTAAGTACATCACTGATTCTGGACTAGTAATTGCTTTATTGTCAGAATGATTTATGTCTCTTACCATATACAAATGTAAGAAAACACACAAGTTGTTTCAAGTGGTTTCAAGTAACGAGGAATGCACATATGTCAAAGACGTTTCTTTGTTTAAAGAAAAACAATATTGTGTTTATTGTTGGTTCTGGAAAGAGCACTGAAGTAGTTGCTATTGTGTAAGTATCTCATTTCTCCGAAGAATCACGTCCTTCGGCGAATACTAGTCCAAGAGCAAGGAAGAGGAAGATAGAGATCAATCATGAGATATAGGTGTATACATCAAACACCATTCTTCTCCGAACCACATTTAAAATCTTCTATGAACTTTATTATTTCTTCCTTACTGTCCATCCTACTGAACCAAACAAGACCACCCTTCATTCAAAATGCTCATCAAAACCCCTTCTTCAGCTTCCTTGGAATGTTCTCTGCTGTAACCGGTCCTCCTCACCTTCTAAAATATTTCTGTTCAAACCTAAATTCCGCTTCTTTAGTCCACTCTCCACTCTATCACTTAGCTTCCTAAGTACTCAAATGACTCTCTCCTACCTATGCTTATTCCTTTCCCATGAGTATAATGTTTACTTGTGTTGCTTCAAGTAAGCAAATTGGACCCAACGGTCAAAAGTAATAAGATTAGTGACGATGCTCACTTTCTTGTATCTGAAGTGAAATTTCAGAAACGTTTGAAGGATAATCTATACGATACGTGTAAGAAGCAATTGAGGATCATAATGCTTTAAGTAAACGTCTATTTGAAACTGGAAGTAATCGAATAAAATGGCAATTTCCTTGCAATTCAATGTGCAGATGTCGACAGTTCAAAATTGTAAATGATTGATAAGATATGCTTTACTACACTTGGTTTACGTTTATAATCGTGACTACTGACTTACAGCATTATCATTTCCATCTCCCTACAAGGTATATTGAGTCGTATCTCATTCTCATTACTTACTGTATGATTTCTTTCAGTCACTGGTGTGTGTGAGATTTGATTTGATTTCAATGGAACTTGTTTTAAGGACTTTAGATAACTTTGGCTCAAGCCGACGTATACGATTGGAGTCCAACAAAAATGTACGTATAATAGTATTAAAGTGCTCGCATAAACACTTGCATTTATTACTACAAAATATTGGAGAAATATCAAACAATCTCTGTCGCATGTCACGTTATTCTTTGATTGTCTAAAGTAATGAGTTGAATGTTGGGGTATGAACTAGAACGTTTAGGTACCAAAAAGAAATGGCGAAGGAAGACACACACACATCAAGATTGTGCAACAACATAAAGGCTATAAGCTGTCACTATTAATTGAACACTATGACGAGTGGTGGAGGGATTATCTTTGATTAGTTAAATTCAAATTAACCTTCTATTTCCCGTAGAGAGTCCCTCTCTGAACGGTGTACTATCAACATGCGACAGATGAGCTTTGTAGCACTTGTATTGTGATGGTTATTCTACCATATTGAATGAACTCCTTATTACCATCGTAAAAGAGCAGGTGAGCTGCTAAGAACGGAACTTATAGTTTATCTTAAAATAAGTTTCGAACCATCCGTTCAAGTTCACAAGCCGGTAATGAACACTAGTGTTCAAATGATCAGCCCGTTAACCAGGCGAATGACCGGGAGATTGTGTTCTGTGTGATCGAAGGAGTCTATGACTGAACGGTCCTTGATAAAATGAACTGATGGTGGTTTTTCATTTCATTCAATTGAATAAACATGACGTCCTAAGCACTGCACCCACAGTTTGAATTTGGTTACGAACCACTTGTTCTCTCAGCTGGTAACGATGGTATTCGGGGATACAACTGATATGAAAGTGAGACAAGGTTGGGATCCATCGTATTATATTTTCTTACGGACCGGGAAAAACAATAAGGTTAGATTAAATAGAACTTAAGAATATAAAGTTGATATAAAATTATATTTATTGAAATTTATCAAAAGAACATATACACAATAGTATCATAACCTGATTAAGAAGAACAAGTTAATTCTGTAGCAACTAACTGGTGCAACACTACGTGCTGAAACAGATTGCGAGTTCGTTAAGCCGGATTAATTTGTGTTTTCGCCTTTGGTCTGTAAAGTTTTCTGAAACGATAAACAATAGATATTAAGCATATTTAACACAAATAAAAATTCAACATTTTCGTATGCATTTAAAAAATTGTTAAATTTTGTTTAGCAAATGTCTCACAATATGTCTAACTTTGACAGGATTTTTGTTATTAGATAGAAAACAGGACATCTTACTGAACAACAAAACTTCAAACACAGATATCTTTAAAAATATTTTATATATTAAAACGTTTATTAGCACCAAGTTTATAAGTATTTTGGCGTCTTCTGGGTCGAATACAAATGCATATAGGTGAGAAACAATTGTCCCACGGAAGAACGGAGCACGATTTTGACAAATAATGGTCTGTCTGGTTTCAGTACACGAGTGACTGTAGCTCAGTGGTAGAGCGTTGGCGTAGCATTCGGGATGCCGTGAGTTCCATCTCAGCAGCCAACCATCCTAATTGAGATTTTCCCAGGGATTTCTCTCAGGCAAATGCCGGGATGATACCTTAAACATAGATCGTAGTGGACACCTTCCCGAATCCTTTCCCTTGCTGTATTCCGACCTGGTTGTAGTTGTTAACGCTCCTTTTCAGGGTTTCTACAACTTTTTTCGCTTTTTCAAAAATTATGGGGAAGAGGGAAAGAAGGGGGTACGCACATGAAAGGTAATTTCTCTTTAAGCACATTTTAAAGCCTAACCATTCCATTTACTCCCATGTATTAAATATTAAGAAAACAGATATAACTTGTGGATTATTTACGCTTTTACATTTAAATCTTTTAGTCTGTTGTGTAGTATCTATTACGAGCGCAAATTCATTTTTTAAATGGATGTCCCTCCTACTTCCCTGAACTCTTCAATTGCGGAAAGACGAAATACAATATTACAATTTTGGAAAGAAGGACCAATAGTGCTTGTAGAACTCTGTGATATGAAATTAAAAGCGTTTTAAAGAATTAGTTTTAAGCTGATGTGAAATATGTGACGTCTCAGACTTGTTTTAAAATTAAGTTCCAAAATATTCTAAGCTTATGGAAACTAAGCAAAACTTCGTCACACCTTCTTTCTAGATTTTGTAGAAAATTTGATTTCAAAAAGATATATTCGACATTCGTATTAAATCAACTATGTTCATGTTAAGAGTTTGACAAAGTCTTCAATATAATCTAACCCTGTGATCTTTGGACTACGGAACAGCACTGAGGAGGTAATGAGGTTAGAATCCTGCTGCAGTTTATACTGACTTAGGTATACCAGATTTTCCCTTAGTTTCACCTGGTGAATATCGGTATGGTACGTAGATAAGGTCCTGACCGCTATCTTCTCTGTTTATGGTTTATTGATAGACAAGGGATGTCACCCTTCAGACTAATGACGAGCTTAAGTCTAAGATAATAGTAACTGTCTTGAAATACATGTAAAAACATTTCAATACTAACAAACACCTTCATACAGGGGGAGGCAGAAACACTTAAACGATTTGAATTTCGCGCCACGCTTACGCGCAGAACGTTGAGAATTGCACTGAAATGCTAGTCTCATTTGTTGTCCATTTTCTACTATTTGCGCGTTCGAGGACGATCAATAGGTTTCTCGTCAAAAACAGATGAAGTTGCTCTAAACTCTTTAGCCCAACTAAATATAGCTTGGCGTGTTGGCACTTCTTCATTCTTTTCCATTTCAAAATGTTGCCTAAAAACATACCTACTTGATTACAGTAGGGATATCATTCCTTTTTAAAGCTATTTCTACCAGCAAACCTTTGGTGTTCTCACAATCAACGATCTATGACGACTGAAGGTTTACAGTACTTTACATGCCAAAATATTTCAGCACGCCATTTACAATTATGCGAGGGTGGCGCAAGATTTAAATAATACAGACAGGCAAAATTCAACGACTTGAAAATTGTCTTCAATGTTTCAACTGTTCCTTATAATTTTTTGGGAGCTGACTTTAAAAACAACACTCATTGCTTCCCATCACGTAAAGATTTTCCACAAAGTGGAAGGAAAAATCTAGGAAAAAGTACTCCGCTGTAATTATTTGAAAGACAAACCTCCAAAATAGAATAAAATATTCTTAAAAAGGGGTTTCTACGCAACCACTCAATGGCGGTTTCGCCTATCTTCTAAACTTTTCTTGAGGTTTCTTCTTTTAAATTTTTGTCCACAGGATCTTCCTTCAGCCTCCAGCAATAGTCAGCAACCATGCTAATGATTTACCGCCCCTAGTGCCTCCTTTCTATTTCTTTGATATCCTGCAAGAACGTCTCGCCTTGCTCTTTGCTACCTATGGCTCCTTTCTCCAGCAAGTAATCCAAATGAGAGGGGAGGAAAGGTAGCTTGAAACTCATTAAACAACCTAGTTCATCTAATTTGGTCAACATATTTTCAACAATAGCTTCAAAGGCTGGGCCCTTAAGGTTATCTTTGTGCGAACGACAGTTAAATTGCTTCTTTTTTTCTCGTCCAATTTTGTCTCAAAACTGTGCACCTTTCATCTGTTTGCGGATATTCGGATACTCTCTCTTTCAACTTCGCCTCTTGCAATTCTGGGAATATGTTTTACAGTTACTTCCAACACTCGCATTCTCTTGATAGAGCCTTCATAAGCTACTTCATGATTCGAAGTTTGATGTGGAATGAGGGCAGAAGTACGAGATGCACTTCTTCGTGCATGAGAACATCTTTGACTCTACAAGATATTCCATCATAACGTTCATACTTCCAACTTCCAATACTACTAGCTCAGATCAATCCATTCTTGCCCAGTGTAAACAAGGATACTTGTCATATCCCCCTGTTGTCCCAAAAGCGTAGATATGATGCGTAATACCCGCACATAATCCACTCATGGTCTTTGTATTTCAACTTTACCAGAATTAAGTGCAACGGGTATTAATGCAATTTTATATTGTAAAGAAGCACTGCACTGAGGGTTTGTTTTAAGGATTCTAGGATTCAATGAAGAGCCTCCTTACCTTCATATAGTACTCCACATTGAAGATTTTCATCAGCCCAGGAACATCTTTGCAGTACATCAACTCGCCCTCTTTCAATATGGAACAGCATCTTTCTTTCTGTTTCTGCACCACTAGTATCTGGTGTCAACAATTTGTGTTCCATCATCCTTGTCTCTATCAATTCAGCGGACTCCTTAGAAAACCTAAACCTCTAACGAGATCATTAAGTTCAGGATATATGAATAGCTGCGTTGCTATCAGCACTGAACTATATCAGAATAAATGACTTCATGATCAGTATCATCAGAAAAGGAGACATCCTCTAAGGGACTTGGTGGAGTTTGCACAATAATACCAGAACAATGAGAAGGAAACTTTTTTGCGACCTCGTAATGGAAGAGAGAACAATTTTCACAACCTTGAAAGGCGTGTATGCATCAAAATATTCAGGAATTCGTAACTCACCTAAGGCTTCCAATTGTTTATTTACTGCTGTCTTATGACTCCAACTGGTTGAAAAAGAAAAATATTCAGTCACTTGGTCAGAAGAAATCTCAACACGGACCGCCAGAAAATGATACGAGACGGCTAAGTTAAATATGGCGTTTTGTGGGAGGGGGGGGGAGAGAAATCTTACGTGATTCGAAAAAAAAATGGATGTCGTTTTCGGATTCAGCGCCCCAAAAAACATAATCAGTGAAAATATTTAAACAATTTTTCAACTGCAGACCCATTTAATTGTTTATGCTTTACTCAGTACCTTATTGTGTCTGACCTGATACCTTTCATCCATACAAAAATGATTTCTGTGGAATGTATGTGCAATGTACATCCTTACCAGATCTTAATACATTGACAATCCGGGAATATTTCAACGTTTCTTTTTCATTCCTTCCTCGTTGCCTTCTGGCATCTCCTCCTTTGGCTCCTCGTTTGCCATTTCTTCACCTAAATAGATCTAAGTGTTAAAATGCAAACAATTGAGAAATACAATAATTAAACAAAGTTAAGAATGCGTTCAACCAAGAGGCTCAAAGTCCTCTGCACCAAAAATAGAGGTCCCGTACTCCTGTCCCTTGCTTATTAGCTCCTTTAAGACATTAATATTTACCCAACCAATCGAAATTAAGTATATTGAACAATATTTATATACTTAAAAGCAGTCGCTCTCTGTGGCTTCCTCAGCTGTACACTACTTTATTTACAACGACTTACTCCTGAACATATACGTTAATGCTGTTTTCGAGTGTTGGTAGTTATTATTTTCGAGAATAACGTTTCTCTGTATTCAACTTTTTAAATTCAGCTCCTTATACTTATTCTCGGTCTGATATGGCAATCCACTTCTACATTAGCATACACTTCTTCCGCATCTACATATTAATTGTTGAGTTATTGCCAATGACCAATACTGCTAACGCAATACTAGTCTCTTTACTAAGAGTTATCGTAACTTTAATGAATAAAACAATTATAAAGATAACTTTTCAGAGAGCTTTAAGCAGACCACAATACTATTTGATCTCCTTATTCAGTGCCTAAGTCCGAAGGAACAGAAAATATAATGCCCTGTTCTTTGTTCAATTAATACTTTCATCATTGCAGCGTTGTTAGGCACATACACAATTACACATACGTTTTTGCCACAAGATACATTTATTTGTTGTTACTCTATAATCCCCTGAAAAGTAAAATGAACAGCAGTTATTCTTGTAGGTTTCTTGTCAGTCATTTTGGTGATTTCTGAAAGTCTATTTTGATGATTAATTGTTGCAGTTTTCTTTGTATGTTGTGTAATTTACGTCATGGAAACTGATCATTAACCCGTAAATGTCTTAGTTTGAATAAATGCTATCATGAGATCTTATGCGTTAAAATCGCACTCTCAGTTTCCAAAATATCAAGCATCGGATCTTTGGTTCCTTTTGCCGTTGTCGTATCTTTATATTCTGGTATGGTCTACTGGATCCAGAATGAAGAGTAACGAAAGAAATCAAGGAATATTACGAAAAGTTTTACGGAAAGAAACTTTATAGCAGGTTGGAAACACTAACAACAAGATGATTTTAAGAGCAAGTGTTTACACAGTCATACTTTGCAGTGATGAAAAGAGTCACCGGGTTAATTGGTTCTGGACCGAGTCATCGTGTCTAAGCTTGGGACTCGATCTAACACGGTGACTCTTTTCGTCACTGCAAAGCATGACTGTGTAAACACTTTCTCTTAATATCATCTTGTTATCAGTGTTCCCATCCTGCTATAAAGTTCCATTCGATAAAACGTTTCGTAACATTCGTTGGTTCTTTCATTACTCTTCATTTTGGGTCCAGTAGGATATAAACCAGAAAACCATGAGGGTGCAGCAGAGATTTAATTTTGTCCTTATTATACAGGGTGTTTCAGGATTAAAGATAAAAAATTGAGGAGGTGATTGTACATGACCAGTACACAAACAAAGTTCATATAAACATATATGTTTTCAGGCTTCATTGTAGAGATATATCTATACTTACAGAAACGTTGTGCCATGGTGACAGGTTTGACCCACTAGCACTGCACAAAATCACTGCTAAAGTGAGATAGCATGTTACGGGACACTAAGGTCACCTCTACAATGAACAAGTGTCAGAGCAGGTGTTCGAAAATGTCACCATTAACCTCAATCGACTTGCGGACCCGCACCAGCACTGATTATGTACATTGGCGCAGTGCCTCCCTGTTGCGACGAAGTTCGTCCGCTGCGTCCACAATGCGACCCCGAAGGTCCTCTGGTGTGTTCACCTTGTCTTTTAACCAGCCCCAAATTCCGTAATCAATGGGTGACAAGTCGGTCGATCGAGGTGGCCATTGAACTGCCCCAAAGAGTCCAATCCACCGTGCTGGGTACTATGTGTTAAGGAAGCGGGTTACATTGCGCGTAGAATGGCATGGCGCTCCGTAAGCTGAACACACCAGAGGACCTTCGGGGTCGCATTGTGGCCGCAGCGGACGAACTTCATGGCAACAGGGAGGCACTGTGCCAATGTACAAATTCATTGCTGGTGCGGGTCTGCAAGTGTATTGAGGTTAAAGGTGACATTTTCGAACACCTGATCTGACACTTGTTCATTGTAGAGGTGGCCTTAGTGTCCTGTAACATGTTATCTCACTTTAGCAGTGACTTTGTGTAGTGCTAGGGATCAAACTTGTCACCATGGCACAACGTTTCTGTAAGTATATCTCTGAAATGAAGCCTGAAAACATATATGTTTATATGTTTTTTTTTATGTACTGGTCATGTACTATCTTTCAAGAAAGTAAATCCCACTTGTTGGAGGCGCTGGTTTAGAATTTTCCAACTATGAAAAATTTCGCAATGCACATGCACACGTGTAGTGCACATGGAAACTTTCAACTACTTGTACTCAGATTCTTTGATAGATATGTTTTATTTGTATATTCCAGAATATTTCTCATACATAGCAGGGATAGTAATAAAAGACAATATAGGGAAAAGACAATCCTATTCGATAATAATAAAACAGAAACATACTCAGTACGTAAAAATTAACGGGTAAGTAAAATGAGAAAAATACTTTCATTACATTTAGCATAGTGTAGTGGTTAGCGAGTTAGCTTTCTACGCAGAAGGTTGTGAGTTCGAAACCCCCCATTTTTCATAAACTGTTCATTTAGAAAATCACCTTTCTTCTTCACCCATAACTAACCAATCTATTTGTAACTGCAGTGAAATATATTTTCAGTTTGTAAATTAACAGCATTAAACTAGATAAGGTGATTCGTAATGTTTCGAAGCTTTTAGGAAAATTCAAATTGGTCTTAGTGACTTCTATATTACGGTCAATCATGTATTATTATTTTTTATTTATTTATTTATGAAACATCAATTTAGGGTAGCAGAGAAAACAAAGATAATACACAGTAACTCAGTCTAACCCGTAAGTTGAATAAAATGCAAACGCATTTTACAACGAGGAGAAGAAGCACACAAGTCGTTCTTTCCCTCGCGTATGAAAATCAATTTTGACAATTTGTTACTAGATGGCTCTGTCTTTAGCATATATTTTAACTCGTCCGAACTACAAAAGCAATCTAGGTTCGAATTTTTTGAATGGAGATTAGCTTCGAATTATAATTTTTGTATTTCGTTACTGTGTAATTTCTTTTCTCGTTATAATGTTGAATGGTTTTGCATTTTCATTTCATTTTGTGTATTTTATTTTCGTTTCCTGTTGCTAGAGGTAAAAATCAGCAATTTGCTTGCCTGCAAATTGACAATATATAAAACAGGAAACTTTCACGTGTCCAACATATTTCTCAAGTTTTCAACAAATCTTGCGTATTAAGCCCGTGAATCAGTTGCGGGACTACCTCTTAAGAGCAGGTTTATTACGCGTAAACTACGGAATTGCTTAACTAAGAAGATACTCTTAAACACAACGTGCACATCATTTATAATAGAACATATTTTATTAGAGATGGACGAATATAAAGCAAGGTAGTAAGAAATATTTATTTCGGCAATGCGAACATGAAGGAAAGATATCATGTAATGAAAAATCTGTATCTGTAGGATGATTTATTTCTCAATTTTGAGATATTTGTTCTTGATTTCGAAAGAAATTGTTTAAAAGAAAATACAAGTTTATAGTTTTAGGTCCCCTAAACCGTTTTACATAAAAACGTGGATTAAAGAATTCAAATTTTATTTAAGTCATTCATGCAATTTTGGCTCAAGCTATACGTAATAGATAAGAGCATTACAAAAACAGCGCTTGCCTGAGAAATTTGACCAGAATTCTGATTAAGCCTTAGCATACAAATGTTAGATTTTTTAAATACGAACATTACTTAAATATAAAAAAAGAACTGAAAGAATTCTGCAAGTGTTAGAACTAGATAAATTTGTAACAGTAATGTTTGCATTTTAGCTTCTTAATAACAATCCAGAAAATGAGTTAGAAACTGGTGTTAAATTTCAGCAAGAAATCTTTTATATAACTTGAGCGATGGGAAACAAATTACGCGTAAACGAACAGACAAAACTCCTTGCGCACTGTTCATTTACCCTTTCTGTTTGTTCCATGTATATAGAAGTCACATTCTTGAATGACATAGTTATCAATGAATTCATGAAAGCCGAATATTTTTAATATTGCGTGCTAAACACACAAGTTGATATAAGTGGTTTGGAGTCAGCGATTCCGCCATAATTTTCATTTTGGGTGAGGGTGTAAAGCAAAAATTAAGAGAGCGTAAGTGGAGTTTTGCACGGTTTCTACTGATTTTTGGCCGAGAATTTGAGAGGTGACATTTCCACGGATAGGGGAGTCTGGCGGAATCCGTGCTCGGAGTCCACGTTAAACTGTAGGTGCCGTCCTTGGGACGTCCTCTCTATCCGATTGAAGACAATGACAATCGCCATCGGTTTACTCTGCCCAGGAACTTTCGGGTCTGCACATGCTCTAGAGCAGAATATAAGAATAAGAATACGACACATAAGAATAGGATTTAAAATAAGAATACGACACATTCTTAAGTAAAATTATTGTTATTTTATATTTTTAGCACTTGGGACTCCATATGCAATATTTATAATTTTCGTAAGACTTGGTTTAGGCCCCTTCCCCAAACAAAATTTTCTGAGAGAAGCACTGGCCACACGGTTTATAACGTAATTGAAGGCAAAATATTGATCTTCGTAATTCAATCATTTCAACTTCCGAAACGATTCTAGCATATTTTGGCATTCCCAGATATGAAATTTCACTTCAATCAGATACTTGCAAATTGAAGTTTTGATTTGGCTCCATCTTCCATTTTTTTATATAAATTTCTTAACTTCACGCTTGATTCAGAGTTTACGGTGATGCATTGAGTACTGGAATCGTAGAGAAAAGGAAAAGCGTTCGCTTGCAGCGTGAAGAGTACGCGGTTCGAAACTTACTCAAGTCAATATCTTCTTTTTACTTTATATTTCATAGATGAAGTATTTTGTCGGAAAATAATAGTTTTGCACTGAAATAATACAAAAAGTCCGATTTGTAAATTTTGCAGTAGTGGACTAGTGAGTCGTATAGCTGCCAAAGATGCTTGTTTAAAATTTAAAGTATCTCCTTATTTTTTTTGCAAAATTCATGACGTTTCTATATTAGCGTAATTTTCGGATTGTAAAGGAAGTCTAAACGACGTCAACGTTTTATAGCTATTATAGTTCATCTATGATCTTGACAGGAAAGTAGGCATTTTACAAGGTTCAACCGGTGAGCTGGCTGATAACAGCTTAGGGAGAGTATTTCTGACAGTGGCTCACTCGACCATGACATATACAATCTAACGTAACGCGATTACCCATGATCCCTTTCAGTTCAAGTGACGGCTGGTGCATCTTTATCTACACGAATTTATTGAAAGTTCTCAATAACATACAGTTTGAAAAAAAAGATCAAGGAGACAAACGGTTTCGATCCCGCGCATTTCAGCGCGGAAAGCCAGCACCTGGACCACTACACTAGTGATTCATTACTTCTGTTGTTCTACTTTTTGAATAGATATAGTATTACTTGCTTACACACACACACACACGTTCGCACTGTTCCTTTCCTTATCTATTTCCTTTTTTGATTTTCTATTTTGCCCTGCCTATTATCACACATTCAGACGTCTGTATCGTATGAGAATTCTTTTGCAATATGTCTCCTCTTCATTGCTGCCACAGTAACTTGAAATTTAAGCACTAAACATGCGATATGATTAGTAGGAGCTTAATTTTTCATACAGAGATTAGTTTCCAATATTCTTACCACTGCATGGGATTTACTTTCTTGAAAGATAGTACAATCCTCCTCAATTATTTACCTTTAATTCTGAAACACCCTGTATACTGTTGCTTTTGAACAGTGCTTCTTTCGGGAGTAACCGGGAGCGGGGATGTTACCCTACAAAGCACGAAATATACGACGCCGAAAAGTTCAAAAAATGTGTACACTGTAAAAATAGTTGTGTTAATTCAACACAATGCGGTGTCCCAGCATGACTACCACTTTTGTGTATTAAATCAATACAACACACGGTGTTGATTTCGGTACTGTGAAAAGAAGTTACGGATGCAGCGAGATTTGAACATCGGTTGCTCAGTTAGAAGTCGAGCGTCTTACCGACTTGGCTAAATCGTCAGACAGAAAAGGTACTAGATGCAAACGATAGTTATTAACAACATTTGAATTAAACGACTACACTATAGGTTCAAACAGTGTATTGTATCAAATATATCGTCGTCGGAACTGCAATACCCCCTATGTGGCAAATCATCAATTTTTCAGGAAGGCCAAAAAAACCGGTTTCTGTACTACAGTCTTGAATACAATTTACGTACTTTAAAGTTGTTATATCTCAAAAAGTATAAGTTATTTTAACATTTCTACAGTATGCAGAGTACACAGAACTATAAACTGGTGCAAAAACATGAAAAGCTAAAAAAATGCCACATTTTTGCAGTTCCGACGACGATATGTTGCTGAGCCCCCAAAACAAACTAAGTTGCTTTCACGACTTATCCCATGTTTTAATAATTTCCTATTTGTAAATTGAGAACCAGAATTCCCATTCATTGAGAATATTCAATTTCTATGAAAGCAAGCAAGATGGCGACAGCGAAACACTTGAGCAGCATTACTGCTTTCTTATCGTAACAACATGTCAAATGCTGCGCTTGCTTTCATAGAAATGGAACATATTCTCAATGACTGGGGATTGTGATCCCTAATTGAACAATGGAAAAGTGATTGAATCATGGCATAAGTCGTGAGAGTAACTTTCTTTGTGTTTGGGGTTCAGCAACATTTTTTTAGCGTCTATACTGTTTCAATCTAGTGCTTTTTTGGTCTGACAATTTAGCGAAGTCGGTAAGCCGCTAGGCTTCTAACTGAGCATATTCAAATCTAGCTGCTGCCGTAATTTTTTTCTCTCACTACCGAAATCAACACAGTGTGCTGTATTGATTTAACACACAAAAGTGGTAGTCACGCTGGGACACCGCATTGTGTTGAATTAACACAGCCATTTTTTACTGTATAGTCTTATGTGCTCCGGAACAAACCAAATACCGCCGGAGGTTGTGCAAATAACATCACACCCTCCTACTAAAGACTATTCTGAAAGATTTTTGTGATTGAATTATTAAAGGCTAAACGCAGATTTTTTTTTAAACCATCAGAAATGAAGTGTCCGTACGTAAGTACACTTCTCAAGCAGTCTCACAAATTACAATATTGATTCATTCAAACCACAGGAACAAGACCAGGTCACCGGGTCAATTCTTTCAAATTTCTCTCATGAGGTAACCAAATCAAAGTCAGTCTGTCATTTGAGTCAAGATAGGGTTCCGAGTCATTCGGGCCAAGACTACATCAATCGGGATAATTTTCGGAGCTCGTCACCTATGTCCAGGTCAGCCCAGGTCACCGAGTCACCAAAAATAACCCGATTTTTAGCTCTGATCCTTTGTCATTGAATTTAAGAACTGTGTAATGTTTCAAATGTCTAGCAGGTCTTGAAGTGTGTTAAAATTCAATTACAATATTTGCACCTCACAGCTACCAACCATGGGTGAAGTTAAATGAAAGCGTGCGAAAGTAAGTTCAAATGCATTCTCACCAGGTGTAGTAGTTTCACCGTGTTCCATATCGTCTTCCATTGTTGTCATTTTCTCTGGCATTTCTGTTTCTTTCTCCATCCCATCATCTTCGCGACGTTTCCGGTTTGATGCTGAGGGAAAGGAAATAAATAAATCATGAAACTGTAACTGTTTAAGCTTTTTGAATTATTTGTGTACACGCAATACTACTAAAATAATATTCGATCAAAATTGAAAATGTAAATAATATTCAGTATAACCAGGCTATCTTTTCTTGTGATTCAATCCACGATTGATAAAAAATATCATAAAAATCGAAGGACATATTTGCATAAATGCGTATAGTACTTTTTGTAATTTTTCAGAAGAGCGGAAAAATACAAATCTATGAATAATATTGTATCCAAACTAATTTAGATCTAATATTTTTCCCAACGAGACATGCTTCTCGGTGATCATCTTCTAATAGTGCTTCCATGCATACTGAAAGATTCAGGCTTGTAGAGCCTGAAAAATTGGTAGAGCTTGTAGAAAAATTGGTAGATACGCCCTTATCCAAATAATCCCTTCAATTCATCTGATCCAATTAAACTTCCAGATTTCTCCTTCGATATTATAAAGAGACCGTGATCTTGTCTCTGATGGAGTTAATGACCTTAACTCTGGGGTTGCCATTGACCTCTATAATAGCTCAGCAATTCTTAGTTGTAATGTTTCATAACGATTTTAATAAACTAAATAATAACAACATCAGTATTGGAGGTTATTGGCTGCTATCGGCATTCTAGTTAACGGAAAAGAAGAACAAAGAGTGTGAAGAAATTCTTGGAGAAGGTGGGAAAACATGGACACAATAGAAACCGACAAGAAATAAAAATTGAAGAGAAAAGAGAAAATGAAAACCAAGAAGATGAAAGCTGAATATAGTTTGGAATGAAGCAGTCTCTCTCAAGATTCTTGAGCCCCTTTTTTTGTTACATGGGGGTCATGTTATATTCATTTGGGGGGGCAGTGAAGTGCTTCATAAAAATAAACTAAGCTAACGCTACAAATAAAATATATTTGAAATTATTAAAATATTTAACAATATGTAGGCTATACAAAATTACCTAACCACAAAATTTTCAATTGTTAATTTCTGTACCGCGGAGGTAAACTGCACTGTTACCTCTTTTTTTGCCAAACTCGACTTCAGTAACTGCAATGACTGAAGACTCATTGTTACGGAGGGCTGCACAGGGAACCCGACAGATGACATATAAATAGGCGAAAAATAACTTAATGATAAACCCAATAAACTTTACAGAAGTTGTCGCCTTAAAGCTTGAGTTTAAGACTTTCTTGGAGCTGGTAAAAGCTAAAGTATTCTTATTTCCGGGAATTTTCATATTGTCTGGGGAGAATCTCAATTTTAGGACTCTGGCAACATTGTTCTGCACGGTTGGTGTGTGATTTTTGACATGCGGGAAGGATTTGCTGAAATTTCATGTGGGAGATTCTGCTAGAAAGGCCCATGGACAAGAGTCCTAAGAGTCCTCTAAGCTATACTCGCTGACCGTAAACATAGCTTAAGTAGGTGTATTGGGTACTACTCCAATTGTGATTCACAAATCCGATACCGCTTATGTCATTGTTTCACGAGATATCACGTCATTTGGGACGATGCTGTCTTAACTTTGAGATCCTGAAGCTTAAAAACTATGCACGTTTTAAAACTTCTTGAAATTGACTTTCTTTTTTATTTTGACGTAAATAATCACCTAACGAAGTTTGCACCATTCTTAAGGGATACACTGCGTAATAAAATTAAGTACTAATAATGCGAAATGGAGTATATTAAAGAGACTAAGACAAGAATGAAGGACAAATTGAAACAACACAAGGATGATGTCCGACTAAAAATGAAAAGAAATGTGGTGTAGAAATATTGGAAGGAAACGGATAATGAAATATTATAGCATGGTCAGATATAGAAATCGAGGTATTAGTAAGGTAAGAAGAATGGAGAATAATAAGGAAAATGGAGAACAGCGTTTTGAACTGGAACAAAGAACTGAAGATAAATAAGGAATGAAGACAAGACATGCTGAAGAAAGCAGAAAAGAAGTTGAAGACAGTGAAAACCATAGCGAGAGAACTAATAGGGAAAGTGAAAAGATACGGGAGGCAGGGTTAAGAGAAAGTGAAGATAAAAGTGAAACATGTGTTGACTGAAAAAGAGAAAAGTGAAAACGAATTAATTAAAAGAGATAAGAAATGTGAAGAAGAAAAGTTAAAATAAAAGAGAAAATTGGAAAGAGAAACTTAAGAGAGAAAAGGAGAGTGAAAAAAGAAAAGTTAAAATAAAAGTGAAAAAATGAAGAGAGAAGAGCTAAAATAAAAGAGAAAACAAAAATGAAATGGCCTTCTAAGGAATATGAAAGAAATGCTAATCCTAGATGTTAACAATAGGGAGTAACAATCTGAATAAAGGTATTGGCAATGTTGAAACATTAAGAATAGTGTGGGGACTTTCTGTGAGTACAAAACTCTATACCAGTGATGAAGATTTCTAAACTACGAAAGTAAGGCATTATAAAATACACACAATTTCCAGTACTGGACATAGTCAGTAACAGTTATTGGACATTCTGACAACCAATAATTGACAGTACATATTGTACGAAGGTTACAGACATGCAAAGTGCTCTTCAGCTAAAACATTAAGAATAGACAATCTACTAATCTTGTATAATGGTTTTGTAGAACAGCATATTTCATATCAAAAGAAAATGCCCTTGCTCGTTAGTGTGGAAACAAAATCATATATTTTTTTTAAAACAGGAAATCAAATCAAATCGCTCTAATACAGACAATAACTGAGTTTATCTTGGATAGGAATTTCTATTGAATGCCATACCGGGGAAAATAAAACTCCGAAAAAAAATCTTCTTGCTAAATAGCTGATTGAGAACAAAAGGAATTTCTCTTCTTCTCATAAGAATGTCCCCTTTACATCTGGCAGGTTACAAATACTTGCATTCTCTTGATATAAAATAAATTAGGGGTTCTTACTAATTTCCCCCTTTATATCTGTAATGAGGAAGAGGTGCCCATTACTTATTAAGGGAAAAAATCAACTACCCAATTGTTGGCACCCTGACCACAAAAGTTAAAGGTATCCCGCTCCATGTGATGCGCACGCGTCGTGAACTGCGCATAGTAGATGTAGAGGTAGCGCTCCACACATTCCCGATCTACGGCACGAAGTGAGGTGGAGTGGTCATCAGTCCCACACTGGACCGCCTTTACCACTCAAGGTGCCCATGAGTACTAAGGACACTCTGGTACTCAATTTGATAGGATACTGAGCCCACCTCAGAGCGCCAGGCTTCGCAACATTAAAGGGAAGACTGGCCCGGGATTTAAATGCTGTTCACCCAATTCGTAGTCACGGCGTAACGTCTGAGCCACGACCATACCATGCAATACTGTTTTATATAGTTCCTGTGAACAGAATATATGGGACACATTTTGTATCATATAGAAAAGGTGAACTCAAAGGTTGTATTTCTTCAATGTCACTCGTATCCCTTTGATTCTGCCCCCTGTCCCCATACATTGATAGTTATAAAATCTTTGGAGATATTTAAAGTCTTAGTGAACACACACGTATCCTAAATACCTTTACGGGAAAAACATATTAGTTCTTCAAAATCACGTTTTTCAAAACTAGAAAAATATTCAAAGAAGCAATATGAAACCTCATGCTTACAACTATTTTAGTGTAACACAATACAACACAACACAACAGATTTATTCTACAACCCAAGCGCCTAATAAACTCAATGAACAGAAAGGAACAATTATAGCTCAGTTTGTGTGTATTTATGGAAAAAAAACTTTATCTTGTACGGGCCAGTCTAGTAACTGTTGACTTCTGCCCGTCACGATTATCCGTCACGTTCGACTTAAAAGACACCCATGCTCCTGCCAGGACTCGAACTCGGGACCTTCGAGTCGAATGTCTTAGACCGCACGGCTACCCGGTCGGTTGTGTATTTATGGACTACAAGACAAATATTTTAGAGGGAAAACTACGGACATAGCCAATTACTCGATTGTATATTCATAGGGCAATCTGTTTCATATTCTGGCATATATGTTTATAAACAATTTGTACCTCGCTTCCGAGAAGAGAATCAATGGTGTTTACAGGACTAAGGACATTAAATACAACTACAAAAGCCAATGAATTTAATTGATACTAAAATAATTTCCTGTTTCGGTTATTGCTTTCGAATACTAAATAATTGCTTCCAGCCGTTGGATTAATTACATAGACAAATGAATATTTGTAATGGGTAGGCACGCGGATTCGAATCCCCGCAGCCGACCATCCTGACTGAGGTTTCCCATTATCATTTTCATCAAACGAACTATCTTCTTCGTTCATCCTCTCTACTATACCGGTTTGAACCAAAGATGTCCAAAGACCATAAATAAGTAAATGTGAACACTTTACCCCGCATGCAGTTATTTACCTTTGTCTTGTGATCTGCGCCTTAATGGAACATAGATTTCAGGTAGGCGCTTAGTTCTAACGTGAGGTTCGAACAACGCTTCGATCTGAGCCATAGTTGCCTAAAGGCCTTAAAATAAATTCAAGTGAATTCGAACAACGCTTGGACATCTATCCGAGGCAAAATGTGTGTTAATACACCTAAATGCATTGCCACTTGCCAAGAAAGGGATCTTCCTCCTCTGCTCTATTTTCTGTTAAATATAGTTGGAGTACAGTATATTCCTATAGATCTTGGCTTGGGTCGAATTATTGAATATTTATTTAAGCTAGGGAATAACAAAAAGAAAATGGTTTATAAAGATTCCTCTTAACTAAGAATAGTTGTGCAATTGCACAATTTTTAATTACAATAATTGTTCTGTATACGTATGAACTCAGTGGACAAATATGAGTGTATTCATATGGTGTCTTACATAACATTTCTTTCTGTTTAGCTATAGAAATTTAACGCTCTAGTGGAATGTATTGTGGTATGTTTATATTAAAGTTATTTCAGTCCTAAATACTTACTTCCTACCTTCTGACAATCTGTTCCACAATTCTTACCTGCTTGTGCAAATTCTTGTCCTTTTTCTGCACCCTGTTCTAGTCCATTCGGATTAGGAGCTGCCTAAAAGTCAATCAAATACAATTATTTATTTGTAAATTAATAATAATACATTTTCGTAAATCTAGGTTTTTATTTATTCTCACAGATTTGTAGTTGTAGGGCCGCGGTGGCTCAATGGTAGATCGTTTGGTGTTTGGGGTCGTCGGTTCGATCCCCACTCGTAACATGTGGGCTTTGTGGTGGACAAACACGATGTGCTTGGGATTTATCGACGTTCTTCCGGTTTTTTTTTTCTATTTTCTTCATTCCACCAATCACCACCCCATCACCATTAAACAGGCTTGAGCCAAGGTTGCCTAATGTCTTACAAATTAAATTCAAATTCAAAATTGAAGTTGTAAAAATTATGGAGCTAGCTGAGTTAGACGCTATAAATTAATATACGTTAGTGGTATCAGGGTGCTTAGTCTATCAGTTCCCTCATGGTTAAATTTCCTTCGCTTTGGCTGATACTATTGAATAGATAATGATTATAGTGCCAGTGTTTATTTATATGCTTTCCGAATCCAAGGAACAGTTTGCCAGTAGTCAAAGTTTTCCTTTAGTCAACATGAATATTGGATGGTTTTAACACCGGAAAGGCTTAAGCACAAACTTTTCAAAAGACTATTATGGTACAGTATTGCCTAAGGGAAGTAAAAAGCTAATTTCGATAACATCATCATACAAGAAGGTGTCCTAAAATCCTTTCGAGAATTACGTTAAACCTAATCGCTGACTGTAAATATTTTTTTGGGGAAAAACAATTTCGACGCTGAGATCAGTCTTTTTTTTTAACGCCCTAGTTGGTCGACGGCGTGGACAAATTCAATGCACATAATCGTTTCTTCTGTCAAAACATAATTCTGTCGAATGCCATTCAAATCAAAACATTCCGGTGGTAAAAGTAACAACTCTTTTAGATGTTCTTGAGGGAAATGGTCCCGGAGAAGATTTTGTCCAGAAAAGATATTAAATAAAGCTGAAAAGATGCCAGGAGAAACTAGAGGTTGTTCAGAAACTAAATGTTAAGATTATAGGAAAGTAAATATGAAATGTATTCACAGCAGAAAGACTTTGTAAGGTTAGATTGGACGGTACCAGTGAACTTCAGATGGACAGCACAACCAAGGTCAATGTAATGGGTATAAACAATTTAATTTCGGTACATTGATTGTCGAGAAATCATCTGAAGGACGGGAATGAAGAAGTTAGCAACTAGGGCCTTTGTTTAGGTATTGTCCCGTCATTTGTCTTTTATAACTGAGAGGAAATTAAAAAAAAATCAGTAAGAGTGACCGGCATCGAGACACGAATCTGAGTGCCTCCCGACTGTCGATTCGAAATCTGCGACCATAACCACAAGGCCACCATTGCCGCGTTAGCTCAGTGGTAGAGCGCTCACCTATGCTGCTTGCGGTCCTGGGTTAGCTCCCTGCTCGTGCGATGTGGGCTTTGTGGTGGGCAAACACTGTATTTGGGTTTTCTTGGGGTTCTGTTTTCTAACATTTACTTCATTCCACTAATTCTGTGTCTCTCAACATCATCCATCTGACCTGAACCAAAGTTTCCTGAAGGTCTTAAAATTAAATCCAAATTCAAATTCACTAGATCACCATCATAAAACAGGCTGAGGAAGTAAATAATCATGAATAATGGTAAAACGAGATAGTTGGCTTGAATATTCTAACATATTTGGAATATGCTCTGTAATGTATGGAGGGGTACACAACACGTCTGGAATGCTTTACAGGAGCAGAACCACAATACGTTACAAATTATGTTGTTCCGCCGGCCGGATGGCAGAGCGGTCTGCGGCGGTAGGCCATAGGCTCGAAGGTCCCGGGGCCGAGTCCCGGCAGGGGCATGGGTGTGGATTTTAACAGCTAAAGGCGAATCGTGACGGGCCGAAGTCCAAAGTTACTAGACTGGCCCAGATAAAAATAAAGTTTACCAAAGATTTTTATGTTGTTCCAACCGCAAAATTGCAATTTTGCCATTCATTACGAGTGTTTTGCGTGTTTGGGGGGAAATTCTGAGAGTAGAATAACCAAGTGAGGTAGAACCCAGTCGCGGAGTGCATGTAAGCTACCGCAAGGCTTCATCAGTGAACATCCTATGATGTTCCGTTGGACAAATTGCGGCGAGACGTTTCAAACGACATATCAATCACCTTTCTAGCTCTTGTAGTTCCAAAGATACAAATTGACACTCCTATCTCTGGCTCCGCTCCGATCTCCGCCCCTACAATGTGTATCATCTATATGAGTTTGAGTTAGTCTTGCCGAGATCTTTCCAGCAATACCTCAACCAGCTTCCTAGCCCCCGTAGTTCAAAATATATAAATTGCCCGTATCTCTGGCACCGCTCCTGCAATGTGCATCATCTGTAGACTTTGAGGTACTCTCTCCGAGACCTTTCGAGTGACACCCCAAACACCTTTCTAGCTCTAGTAGTTCCTGAGTTAAAAGTTGTGGATAGACGGACAGAGTAGGAGTATAAAACTTCACAGAATTTGCTGCTGAACCCTGAAAAGCTAGTTGCTCACAGTGTGAGTGGAAAAAGATGAAGTTTATGACAAAGAAAGTACAGCATGTAGGAGGTTTGCAGAAAAGAATCGGTTAGAATCGAAAGGACATATAAATATAGGGCATAGTTTTTTGTTTCTTAGTTTCACCAGGCTAATGTTGAGATAGTTTCTCAACTCAGACACTGGCAGAGCTACTTTCTGCCTCTCTACCTTTGCAAGGGTGATCGCCGAGGATCTAATCCTTCAGACGTGACCATCTTAGACCAAAAGTAGCTCATTCTGCCCATAATAATAAAATTAAATTATAAAGCGTTAATACACTTGAAGTGCATTACCAGCTAAACAAAACTCTTCTAGTGTAATATATTGTTTAACTGGTGTAGCGCGAAATATGTAACGGTACGTATTAAGAAACATACGTGGGAAATCCAGCTTTACTAACGAATAGTATTAGTTTTTCTAATGATCATTATTTTGAAATGACAAGTTTGAAACGTTTTAACTTAGGAAACAAGCAAGGCAACGATGGCTAAGTAATAAAAACGAAGCAAATACCAACCACTACAGTAACGCGAAACGAAACACCACACTCGGGTACAGAAACACAAAGCGAGAATATCTGACGCAGAAGATTGAGGAGATAGAGGAAACGGGAAGACAAATAACATACGAGATCTATACAAAGGGGTAAACTTGTTAAGAAAAGGTTTCTTTTCCGAGGTTAGGAATGATTAGAAATGAACGTGGAGATCTTCAGACTGATCCGACTAAAATTGTCGATGTTGGAAAAGTTATTTCGACAAACTTCTTAATGTACACAACGGGGAACAAACAGAGGAATTTGTAATCCATACGGCAGAACCGTGGATTCAAGAACCTAGCGAGATCGAGATCGAAATGTAGGTAAAGAAATGGAAAAAATTCAAAACACCAGGAATAAACAATATTCCAGCTGAATTAATTAAAGCGGGAGGATCGGCACTAATCAGGGAACTACATAAATTGATAAGTGCTATATGGAGAAAGGAGGAGCTTCCAAAGGAATGGAACATCAATAATAGTTCCTATTTATAAAAAAGGCGATAAATCGGACTGTAATAATTACCGTGGAATCTTTTTGCTTGCAACCTGTTACAAAGTATTAAGTAATATTCTGTTAACACGCCTAAATGTATACGTAGATGAAATAATTTGAGATTACCAATGTGGGTTTAGAAGAAATAGATCCACGTTGGGCCAGATTTTCGCCTTGAGACAAATTTTGGAGAAGAAATGAGAATATGATCTGATTGTTCACCAGCAATTCATTGATATGGTATCAAGCATATGGTAAGAAAGCATATGGTTCTGTCGAAAGGGGAAAGATATACAGTATCCTGATACAATTAGGAATTCCGAAAAAACTGGTTCAACTAGTGAAGATGTGTCTCAGTGACCCCATAACCAGAGTATGGATAGGCAATAAAATGTCAGATAGTTTCAAGATTTGCAACGGATTGAAACAAGGTGATGCCTTGTCAGCACTACTGTTTAATTTTGCGTGGGAATATGCAATTTTAAAAATTAAAGGGGACTAAACGGAACTATCATTGAATGGTTTGAATCAACTGTTCGTATACGCGGATGATGTCGATTTAATAGGGGATGATATAGATGCACTACAAAGCCACATCGATGTTTTAGTAGAAGCGTGCGGTGAGATAGGTCTAGAGGTAAACATATGTAAAACAAAATGCATGATAACAAGCCGAAACACAGGGAATAAAGAAAATAAAAACATAAGAATTAGGGATGAGGCCATAGAGAGAAAGTAAACAAATTTCAATACTTGGGAGCATACTTAACAAGCAGAAATGAGGCCACGGAAGAAATAAAAAGTCGGTTAGTATAGGGCAACGCATGTTTCTTTTCAGTCCAAAACTTCTAACGTCGCGATTAATATCAAGGAATTGGAGTACGACCCTTGCAGATGAACTTAAGTTACGTGTATTTGAAAATAAGGTTTTAAGAAAGATATACGGGACGAGATGACTGGAGAATGGAGGCTACTACTTAATAAAGAACTCCACGGACTGTACGATTCAACAGATGTAAAAATAATGAAATCGCTACGACTAAGTTGGGCAGGCCACGTAGCTCGGATGGGAGAAAACGAATAATTATATTCTACCCTGGTCGGAAGACAGGGTGGAAGGAGATCATTGGGAAGGACAATTTTAGAAGAGTTCTTCGAAAAGTAGGTGTTCGTGATGAAAATTGGCTTGATGTTGCCCAGGATAGAATCCAATGGCGAACGTTTGTTACTGCGGCGTTGAACTTGCGAGTTCCAAAAGCCATAGAGTGAGTGAGTTAGACTTTAAACAAATTCCTACAGAAACATAGAAGTTAATTTTCTTAAAATCTATTATCTTAAATATAGTAATATCTGATACTGACAAGTTAATGAAGTTTACTTTTGCAGCAGCATGGTTTCAGAGTTACTTTAGAAATTTTACACAAAGCCAAAATTAATAGATAATGTCTGAAAGGTTTTGGCTGAATTCAGATAGATTATCTTTTTAAGTAATATAAATAATTACTGGAAATATGAAATAATAAAATAAGTCAGTTATTGAGACTTAAAGAAGTCAGATGAAAGTGTTATTCATGTTGAAATACTTACAATGACTGCACAAACCAGAGCGGCAAAACAGACAACCAAACAAGACCTCATATTGTAACAATTAACGAATAGTATAATATTCCCGTAATGAGATTGAATATGATCAAAATTCCAAAACACACTGCTTCAATGAATTGGGGTTGGGATCTTTATATACTATGGTAATCATTGTGAAACTATCACAACTCATACCGTTAGAAAAAGTAAATGAGGACAGCAAACTTTCTTTTCATTACATGTTCAAGCTGTGTTGCGTGTTTCAACAAGATAATACCATGCCGCACATCTCGTGTAGTTGGCTTTCATATAGAATCATACAGAACCAAACATACAAAAGAAGATTATAACTCGTAGTTTCTATTATTATTCTATCTTTTCCTATTCTCAACCTACAAAAAGAATTAACTAAAAAGCAACAATTCCTACTATATCATAATACACTTTCACCGGTTTTACGTTTATTTTTGCTCAATATAAAAAAATAACCCTCCATACATTCAGTAGAAAGTGAACTGTAGTGCTAAATTTAAACAAATAAAAGAGCAGAGGCCATAAAAAACAATTCTGTACGAGCTACAAAATATTCTAATACAATTTAAAGCTCAGAACCTGTGCGTGATACAAGGTTTTGTCCTAGTTATGTTTCGGAAAATACGTATTTTAAACAAAGCAATAGCTGGTTTCATTTCTCAATATAAAGAACATTGCTTTTCCGTCATTGGATCATATTGAGGCGACCTTTTTTCTTCCGTTTCAAACGATATGTTTGTACTTATTTGGTTCATGGTAGTACTTTTTATACTAACAGTATTATGCTCGAGAATACAGCATGACTTACTTCGAATTATGTGAATGTTACAAAACACAGAGTCATTGACCTTATTAGAATGTCGAAAATTCTATCGGGAAATCTGTCGGGACCTTATTAGAATGTTGTCATTATGGTACAATTTTTCTGTTATTTGCTTTGTCTTTATTTTACCTGTTAGTGGTTAGGTTAGCTCTAAATACCAAATATTGTCGGGTAAATAACAAGAACATATCCTAATTTTGGTAGTGTCGATCTGGCTAGAAAACTACAACCGAATTATTTAATATTAAAGAAATAATTTAATGAAACGTCTAATATCTAATGAATCTTATTGTATTCTCGAAAACTAACTAACCTCAGTGCTCGATTTTAATTTTATTTATTGTAGATCATATTTCTATCCATTTGATATAACTCTCCTGGTTCTAATTACGACTATGACAAAGTTATTGTTACATGTATATTTGTCGGATCGCGCTGGATCAATGGTAGAGCGTTCACCTCTGGTGCTTCGGATCCTCGGTTCGATCCTGTATCGTGCCTTATGGACTCTGCATTGGACAAGCACCGGAGTTAATTATGTTTCTATCCTTTACTTTCTTACGAATTGAAAATGAATTAGTAGTCTTTTAGAATCGCTAAATCTTTACTAATGTGTTCGAGAGTGATGAAACAATGCTAATATCTAAATTTCAAAATTTACAGAGAAGGACCCGTTTGGTAATGAACGTCTGATTTGTACCTTCTGTAGCATTATTTCAGCTACGCTGTGCCGCTACTACTATAGGAAAATACAACGTTTGTACATTTTGTAATAAAATGCCAGACATGTTACGCACTAGTTATGACGGCATTTGTCCCTGGATTAACGCACGCTTGTATTGGGTCCATTAAGTAGCCCCCCCACTACCACCATCATACCAAATTTGAGAAATAAATAGCCTACCGTTTTGCACCCGTTTTGCACCCGTTTTGCACCCGTTTTGCACCCAAGTTTCGCGTTTTGCACCACAACGGGTACAAAGTTATAAGCACATATATTTTAGGGGGCCAAGTTAATGATAGCCCCTCGCAGTCAAATTTTTCGAAAACAGATAGCTTATCGTTTTGCACCGTTTTGCACCCAAGTTTCGCGTTTTCCACCGCAATAGTTAAAAAGTTATAAGCTCTTTTATCTGAGGGGGCCCAAGTGTATTGTAATCCCGTACAGCAAAATTTCAAAATTCAGACAGTGACACATAGTGCAACAGATTGCACTCGTTTTGCACCCAATTTTCACGTTTTCCACCGCAACGGGGAAAAAGTTATAAACACATATATTTTCTGGGGGTAGAAATGACAGACCCTGAATCAAATTTTTCAAAAGGAGAAATAGATAGTGTTGTGGAATTGCATTGCAGTAGTTTTGCACCACAACATTTAAATTGTTGGATGAAGATTCTTTTTTCGCGTAGGGGAACAAGTTAATTGGTGACCCGCTTCACTTTCTTTTTTTAGTGAAAACAAATAGTTTTTGGATTACACCCATTTTTAGCTTGCGGACCGATTAACAGTAAAGTATTTTCACAGAGTAACTTCTAAGTTAATTAAATTATCAGAACGTGGTCTTACGACTGCGATTGATTGAAGTGGTTATTGTTGAAGACATCCAAGTAAGTAATTGGTGACGCATCTCAGACCTATCGCGCACTAGTATTTTCTTTTTCGACTTTTTAATTGCGAACAAGAAATATATACATATGACAGGGCGCGCAGTGGTAAGTTTAAAACCACTGTGATAAAATAATTGAAACATGGTCTATTTCGGTGGCCATGAAACTATTGTTTGCAGATGTCCTAGTGTATTAATGTTACAGCCAATCTTTCCTGAGGTCCTATACAGTCAGTCAAAAAGTATAGTGTTTTGGTGCGTTATGCTATGACCAAGAGCGAATAAGCATGTTATAAAATCTTTCCAACCATGTTTATCCAGAAATAATAGAACCTCTTTTTACCTTCTCTGAAAGATGCAAAGACTCAATCCCCGTGGTCCAGTTGGTAACGGCTCGGACTTCAGATTGGTAAAGGGGAGGCACGCGGTTTCGAACTCCACGGCCGACCATCCTGAGAGGTTTTGCAGGGTTTCTTTGTTTTCACCAGGTGAATGCTGTGGATCGTACCTTAAGTAAGATCGTGGACGATATCGTCCTCGTCCTCTGCCTAGCTTATCCCGGCCAGAGATAAAGATGCTAAAAGGCAATAAATTATTTTTTAAATTCAAAGATGCAGCGAGTTTATAAAATTGCTCATTTAAAGTCTCTAGCTTGCAGTTGAATGAATCCTATGGCTTTTTTTTTTTCGTGTTTTCTACTTCATCTTAAAAGAAGAGCAGCCGACCGCGATAGTCGTGCTATCTCAGCCTTAAGGTCAGCGTCTCCAAGGTTTTGGACTCGAATCTCCACTGGAGCCTGGATGGATGTTTGTGGATTTTAGAGACATCTAGTGGAATCAAGAAGGACCGAAGTCATTAGTTACTAAAATGGCCCGAACTATGAAGTTTATAAAGCCCCTCACAAAACCACAAATAACTTGCAGCAGTTTATTTGAAATCCATTTCGATGCTGAACGACTTAAGTCTCCCAGTTCGGGAACCTAACAATTTTAGTGATTTTTTATTCGGGTGATTTTTTCTCTTTCTCAATTTTTTTTACTAATAATGAGCGTTTACCCTTACTGCACTATGTGTCACTGTCTAAATTTGAAATTTTGCTGTAGGGGTCTACCATTAACTTGGCTGTCCCAAAATATACGAGCTATTAACTTTAAACTCGCGGCGCTGAAAAAAGGGAAACTTGGATACAAAACAGTGCAAAATGAGTGCAGATCGATACACTATGTGTTTTCGAAAAAATTTACTCGGGTCTGCCATTAACCTCGTCCCCCAAAATAGAAGAGCTTATAACTTTTTCAACCGTTGCGGTGCAAAACGTGAAACCTGGGTGCAAAACGGTGCGAAACGATTACAATCTGTTGCACTATAAGTCAATCCCTGGTTTTTGAAACTTTGCTGTAGGGGGATTCAATTAACGTCCCCCCCCCAAAAAAAAAGAGCTGATAACTTTCTAAATTTTGCGGTGCAAAACGCGAAACTTGGGTGCAAAACCGTGTAAAACGACCATAGACCGGTACACAATTTACGACAAATTTGGCTCAGGGGACGTTACGACTAACTTGGGCCGCCAAAATAAAAGAGCTTATAACTTTTTAACTATTGCGGTGCAAAACGCGAAACTTGCGTGCTAAACGATTCAGAACGATTGCAATCTGTTGCACTATGTGCCACTGCCTGATTTTTAATTCTTTTATGTATGAAGCTAACATTACCTTGGCCCCCCTCAAATAAATGAGCTTATAACTTCTTAACTATTGCGGTGCAAAACGCGAAACTTGGGTGCAAAACGGTGCAAAACGAGCACAGATCGGTACATTATCTGTTTTCAAAAACTTTGACTAAGGGGCGCTACCATTAACTTGATCCCCCAATAATTAAAGACCTTATAACTTTTTAACAGTTACGGTGCAAAACGCGAAACTTGGATGAAAAACGGTGCAAAACGTTTGAAATTTGTTGCACTATGTATTTCTGTCTGATTTTTGAAATTTTGCTGTACGGGATTTCCATTAACTTGGCCCCCCTCAAATAAAAGAGCTTATAACTTTTTAACTATTGCGGTGCAAAACGCGAAACTTGGTGCAAAACGATAAGCTATCTGTTTTCGAAAAAAATGACTGAGGGGGGGCTACCATTAACTTGGCCCCCCTCAGATAAAAGAGCTTATAACTTTGTAACCGTTGCGGTGCAAAACGCGAAACTTGGGTGCAAAACGGTGCAGAACGATTGCAATTTGTTGCACTATGTGTCACTGTCTGAATTTTGAAATTTTGCTGTACGGGATTACTATTCACTTGGGCCCCCTCAGATAAAAGAGCTTATAACTTTTTAACTATTGCGATGCAAAACGCAAAACTTGGGTGCAAAACGGTGCAAAACGGTTGCAAAATGATAAGGTATCTGTTTTCGTAAAATTTGACTGCGGGGGGCTATCATTAACTTGGCTCCCCAAAATATATGTGCTTATAACTTTGTACCCGTTGTGGTGCAAAACGGTAGGCTATTTAATTCTCAAATTTGGTATGATGGGGGGAGCAACTTAATGGACCTGTTTGTATTGTAAAGTTTATTGTCACTTATGTTACCCCCCCCCCCCCGAAAGCAAATTATATAAAATCTTTATTTGATTGTTCAATAGCATTGCTGAAACAAGCATTGTTCTAGAAATTACAAGTTCCAACATGACTTGGAAAACTGCATTTAACACAGTTTTGTATTGCATCCTTATAAATGTATAAATACATTTTTAGTTGCCTGTAGATTCAAAGATTTTAGAACAAAATATATTATAATAACTATAAGACTTCGAAATATATATGTGTGTATCTGAAAAGACTTTCTACCAAGCGCATGAGTATTTATGGTGCTAACATGAAAATTCTATTGGTCCAAATGTATGGTAGGGACTATATTGTCACCGTGAAAACCAACGAACACCCTAAGTAGGGTATATAAGCCGTTGAGCAGCGTTATATTGTCACTTGTACTTGGGCTTCGTCCCAGATTGGTTCCAATAATACCTTCAAATAGGAGTTCTTGGAAATTAATAGGTTATCTTCATTCCTTTTGTTTTCACTATTGGTTCCTCTCTTTGAACATATCCTTACACACATCCCGGAGTAAGTCTTCAGACAGGTGGACCTCCTACGTATACATTCAGACATTATATTATTAGTTATACATTTATTTGGATTGACGTTCCAAATGCTAATCAAATTTTTCTTCCAGCAAAATCCCTTGCCAGTAGCCGGAGCATCAACTCGGGTAACATCAACTACATAGAATCTACTGGGGTAGCTCGGGGACGTTGCATAGTAAATCGTAGATTTTTTTTACAAGAGATCAGAGCTAATCAGGAGTGCAACCATCTCTTCTGAAACATTTATCTCTCTTTTTCAGTCAGAGCATCGGTCCAATTCCCACTCCATACTACTAACGAATTTAATCCATCACTATTGTATACCAGCTCACACTTCACTATAATCTACTACTTCGTTGCTACTGTTAACCGTTATCTCTGCTTTACTTCTACGCTATCTTTCATTCACAAAATTTGTGCAACTTGTTTACCCAAAGGGTGCAGCTAGTGGCAGATAAACGTTATCCTAAACTTTATATTAACGAAAAATCAGAGCTTTGCTTTGATTGGGTTTTTTATGTCTCGACGAAATTGGGAAAAATGTCCAAAATTTTACGTTAGTATTTGGATGTATCAGGAAGAACGGTAGTTCTTCGAGTGACGCTAAGCAACGAGTATGTTAGCGGCACTCATATATATACAGCTAATTTCGGATCTAGCAAACTATAAGCCCGATTTTGAAGCTTGAAGTTGCGTTTGAAAGCTCTTTGCGATACTAAGACACACAAAAAAATGGATTGATATGACCTCCCTGAGACCCCCTAGGGCGGTGCGAAAAAAAATAAAATTTTCACATTTCTGGTGATAGCACTTACCACATACCATATAGGTGGCCGAAGCTTGCGGAATCGTAATCTACGCTTCAATAATACCTTTCACACGTCAAAATCGGTGAAGGGGTTCAAACGTTATGGCCTTTTTAGCCCAATCACAGAATTTTCACAAATGATAGATTCAATTCTTATTTCGATAGAAAAGGACCTTTGTCATTCTGTCTGTATTTTTGCTTTAGTCCAAAGTGTATGGTATCGGGGATTTGGGGAGTCAATTGCTGGGTCCAACAATTTGGGGTAAATCGAAGCTTATTTTGTTGATAGGAGTTATCGGTTTCGAGATGCGGTCCAAAATAGGTTTTTTGTATGAAGACTATGCACTTTTTTTTTAATAGGTAGCCTTACAAAATAAGTGATATCAGTACAAAAACCAATTCGGGGTAAAGACAAGAGTGACGCAAGACTTCTACTCACAAAGGAAGTGATATCCATTTCGCGAGTTACTTTCTTTGTGTCACTATGGTGGAAGGATACTAAATCTCCTAATTTTATTACAAAGGAAACACTTCCGTCAGAGTGACACAAAGAAAGTAATTCGCAAAATGGATATCATTTTTTTGTGAGTAGAATTCTTGCGTCACTCTTGTCTTTGCCCCGAAGGGTTTTTTATACTGATATACATTATTAAAAAAAGCTAGGATACATCTCTAAGGTACATTAAAGGTATGATTACATTGTAGCCAAACTAGAAAACCTACCAAATTTTACATCAATTAATTGCCTCAATGGCAGTTGCAGACCGAAAATGTAGATAAACGCATTCCGAAAATTTTGGGGAAATGGGCAACTTTGAGCGTACATGCGGTTTCGAGTTTTATTTTTAAATTTTAATTTTTGGGATTTTGTCCCAGGTTTTTCGATTTGGTCGCACTGTGCGGCGGAGGCCCCATCAACACTTGGGGCCAGCGCGCGATGGCACCGCTACTGATTACAAGTAATGTTTCGAGTTTGAAAGTAGATTTTTGTTTCTACTGTCCTTGTAACACGTGAACTAACCAACCAGTACAGCCAATAGGGCAGCAGACTTGTAGTTCCATATGTACTCCTGGAAAACAAACATAGGAAAAATGATAACTATTAAAACTTTAAATTCTGAGAGTAAATATGCAGAAGCAGAAAGTAACAAGCTATGTTTTCTGTTGGAAAGGACTGAATGGGTAAGAAGTGTGGCAAATGTAACTGATAAAATTTGAGTTAGTACGTCCTTGTTCTCAAAGAATTGTTACATGTTAATGACACTAAGAAGCAGTAGACTATCATCATGAAAGAGTAGAGAATAAACAGCTGAATTATTGGCCCATCTCAACTAATAAAGCATCTAATTAACAATGGTCAACAGTGAAATAATATGTTTCTTAATTTCAGGTGTCCTGGTTGTACTTCAGTACACTAAAGACTAAAATATTATTTAAAATATCGCATCACGTAGCATTTTGTCACAAATTGCATGTATGTATAGTAGGAAGATAACATACAGGGTGAGTCAAAAGTTGTCGTTAGTTCACAAACCGTCAAGGAAATGAAGCATAGCAGTAACGGTTGGAAAGGGCTACATTTTGTAGTAGACAATCAAGGTGGCCGCCATTTTGAAATCCATCATATTGGATGGAAGTCATTTTCTTTTTCGAATTGCAAGTGGGTCGAGTCACATATCAAATAACACGATAATGTTCCCACGAAGTCTTATCCGGTATTACTTTTGACCTACCTGTTACGGTGTCGAAGTTACCTTCACTGAAAATTTGCAGCACATGTGTTCATTTTTCCTGCAGCGCCTTAACTCAAACACGGCAACATTTAGGTCAAATCTAACAAATGGAATAGCTTTCTGGGAATATTCTCGTATTGTTTGATATGTCACACGAACCACTTACCCTTCGAAAAAAACTTACCTCCATCCAATATGACGGACTTCAAAGTTGCAGCTTTGTTGGTCATCTACTTCAAAATGTAGTCTTTTCTCACTATTTCATATTTTTATACTATGATGTTTCATTTGCTTGACGGTTTGTACTTTCACTTTTCACTCACTGTATCACAAATGTAACTACCAACTCCGAACCGCCGTAGTTCAGTGCCAGAGTGCTGGCGTAGCATTCGGGATGTCGTGGATTTGACCCCAGCGACCGACCATCCCGACTGAGGTTTCCCAGGGTTTTTCCTCAGTCACACCTGTCCTACACTTTCCCAAATCCTTTCCCCTTCCTTATCACGAAATAACCTTAGATTCCTAAAATCTATATATAAAATTCAAAATTCAAATTGATAAAATAGTGGGTGATGGCGAGAAACGGTAGTCATTTTTTAACTCAGCGCACAAAACACATATTTCGTACTTACTATCAGATTTTTTTTGTGGTCCTTAATTTGGTTAACAGTGTTATTTTTTATGTACAAGCTTTTAGATAAGGGCAAAAATTATAGAGCAGGATGAAGTTCGGAGCTTCGTGTGTGAAGACTGGCTATATTTACACATTCAGGGTGTTCTGCGCGCGTGGTCATGGGTTCAAATCCATCAGGGTCCATTGAACTTTGTGGTTCGGTGTCCACTTTACCACAAAACTGCATGTTCCGTCCCTTGAAGCTCACTAGCTCGTTTAGCAAGTTAATAAAAATTCACTCACACACAGTGTGTACCTAAAATTCACAGAGGAACTATGGTAGGTGACTGCTGACTTCAAAACAAGAAGAACAGTTTCTATAAACATAGGTCCGATTCTGTAAATTTTCGAGAACCAGACTTTTTAACTTCTTACTATGGTAAATCAAACTAATTAATACCTGCCGGTTAGTTAATCAAAAGTGGATTTAAAGAAAAATGGGGTCCTGGAAGTGAATTACTCAGAAAACTGATGTTACAAATTAAACTTTGACGTTATTAGGCTGTCAGTGTTGCTATTCTGATATAAAGTTAATTTTTTTGAAGTTGCACTGGAAAGGAAAATTTTGGAAGGTGACTGCTAAAATCAAAATTTAAGAAATCATATAAATATGGGTCCGAATTTCCCTTCGTTTTTTAGATAAAATTAGTTGAAATTCGAGCTAACTAACGTTTTACAATGGTAAAGAACATGAATGTTTAAATATAATGTTCCATTTAAGTGTAATTATGTCTTTGGAAGTTAATTGTCATTAGAATAACGAATGAAAGAAGCCAAGATTGTAAGAAGTTGGCCTTCAAGTTGGGAACCCTGCATCTAGAAACGAGGCATGGTCGGATTCAGAGAGAGAGAGAGAGAGAGTGAGAGAAGCCTTTTTGCTCTCTTAATGAGGTAAGTTTTCTATTTTCACTTAGTTCCATTTAACATTGGAGGATTCAAGTTTGAAGTCTTGATGGCACAGCCCTATATAATCGTAGAAAATAATGTAACTTATTCGGAAGACATGATCTTTTCCCAACAAGAAGGGGAGCCACCACATTATGATGCGCAGGTTAGGCAGTTTTTAGATAAAAGTTTTCATAATCATTGGATTGGTAGGAGAAGTTCTATTGAGTGGCCTGCAAGGTCCCCTGATTTTTCACTTTTGGATTCTTTGTGGGGGCACTTAAAATCTAGAATCTACGTCACAAAGCCACATTCATTACATGAGCTACGGCAAAGAATAGTGGAAGAATGCCGAAAAATAACACCAGAAACCCTACAGAACGTTCGCAATAATTTCGAGAAACGCCTTTACTACTGTATGGAAGTCGAGGGCGGGCACTTGGAACATCTAATGAAATAAGTTTGTTGTTACAAGTGTGAGGTTTACGGAGTGTTTCGAACTGTATTTACTGGCACAACATTTGTCTTTATTAGAAAATAACTTCAATGGTTAATACACAATAGTTAATCACGTGATTTATGTCTTCATTTATCTTGATCACGTGATTTTTGTCTTCGTTTATCACAAGTTTAGTTTCAGACAAACCAGATGATTCAAGAGCGAAGCACTGACCTTGAGCAGATAGTTACAACTTTACACGTATGAAGGCTGGTACAGAGTAGCATGTCCTTGAATAAAGTACCATCTTCCACTTTTGGGCACTGTTTCATTTTTGACATTTACCTATGCCCAAGTACATTTCTTGCAAAGCATTCACAGGTATTTGTAATTTTCTCGATTTCAAATATATCAAGTTTTTTATTTAAGATTAATATTCAATAAAAACAAATCCTTTTTACAATAACCTGTTAGATGACCTGTAGTGACAAACGAAAAAAATATACCACAGTTCACTAAGGTATACTAGTCCGATAGTGATCTTCCTGTTTCCGGTCTTCAAATTGTCAACGCGCAATATCTCACAGACTTCTTACTGACATTCGAATCAAATTTCGTTGTTGTCAAAAATTCTAAAGCTCTTTCAAACGATGTGTCATTTCACGCATATTGCTATTTAAGACAACTGAAGGTTTTGCCACTAGACCTCAGTGAATGGGGCAATACGCTTCATGTTGATCGTAACGAGGCTAACTGAAGTCACTTTAACGGTATAATGTGTAGTTCATAAGCTTTAATAGGATAACAGATTACTTCTTTCGAGATTTTCGTAGGTATACTTAGTAAACAGCGAGATGCAACTTCTCCCAAAGTATTTAGTCAAATTCAAAAAGAATACCATTTAGATAATTCGAATCGAAGTAACTTTCAAACGATATGTCACTCGACCCATGTTGCCTTTTAAAAATGAAGGTTATGCCACTAGACAGCGGAGGATGAAGCAGCACACTTACAATTATCACAAATTTCCGTCCCCTTTAAACTAGAGTTGATGTGTTTCGGGATTTTTTAAACAAACCACTCTCTTAAGAGATAAAGCGGGTGGAAACTTTTAGTTTCACCAAAATATTTCTTTAGTCAACACCTTTCAAACGAGATATCATTCAACACACTTTCCGATTTGGAATTTTGAAGTTTCCTCCGCCTACCCCCCTTACGGGGGAAGGATTGGATGCCAAGTTTTATAGCTGTACTAGTTACAGTTTTTCAATGTTATGACTATTTTATGTGCAACTCAGCATTGTCTTTGTTTTTATAACTGCGTCGCCTCGAGAATGTTAGTATTAAACTAGTTACCTTTCAGAGAACCCATTTGTATGCACGGGTTAATTATAGCATTAAAATCAGTGTACAATTTGAAAGAAAACCACGTTAAATACAGGAGTAACGCACCTCTAGTATACAGTGAACTTGCTGTAGACCTATGTTGACAACACTGTTAGATGTACGGAAATACACCTTAACTATAGCTGTGAACTCAACGTACACCTATAGTATCACACCCCTTAGATCTACGGAGATCACTTCGGTACAACAACAGTTAAAGCACCGTTAGGTAATGCTGTACCTACCGTTAAGATTACAGTGCAACGAAAGGTGACAATTACGAAGAATGCACTGGGGCCGCAACTACCAGAGGATTGCCTGTAAAACCTACGGAATTATTTCAGTGTGTGATGCACTGTAGTATAGCGGATATAGCTCAAAATGTGTTTATTCCCAACTGAGTGACAAGAAACATTATAAAATGCAACCTTTCCTCACTTGTATCTCAAAGTACTGGCGAGGTTAGAGCGTTTGCTTTCTTCGCCCACGGTCACGGACTCAAATCCCACTGGGGTCAATTGAACACAGTGGTTCGGAGCCAACTTTACCAAAACCTATAGGTCCCGTCCTTAGAAGTTCACCAGCTCGTTTAGGACGTTAATAACAATTCACTCAATGTACTGGTGCCAAGCACGTAATTTGTAACTCAAGCAAAATAAATCTCTTGAGCTTAGCGAATTAATTCCCATGGAACTAAAATAAATATTGTGCTGATAAAGACGTTTCTTTCATATATTTACTTTAATGATTAATACCTTTTAATTAGAGTCTCATAACACGCATAGTTACTGATTAGATGAAAATTCACTTCAAAACGCACCAACAACTCAGTCAGCATTCCCAATTCATGGTTATTTCAATAAGGCCTTTTAATAATGCACATAAAATCCTTCTTATGAATTAACGCTTTCAATAAAATAGACATAGTTTAGGTATAATAACAGGATGTCAAAGAAAATGGAATGTACAATCCTAAAATACTTTATTTCAAAACGTTGTTGGTGACAATGAACAGATAAACAAAACTAGTAAGCAAACTCATCACAGGCGATTAAGTTTTAAAGTGGATTTGGTCTTCATTTGCGGCCTGAAAAGACAAACAAATTGCATCATTATAATGTATACATCTGTGTAACGTATCAAATATAATTATGCTTTAGTCTAGGGATTCCCAAGTTTCGCCAAGATTCACTCAATTTATTTATCCTGTACTATTATATTTGTTGATTAAATGATATTATGTTACACTACTGTCGATGCCGATGACTACACTAAACTGCTGTTTCTAGAAAAGTGGACACTTGTTTGAAAGTGAGCAATTTCTTTGGTAGAATATGTTGCTTATTCAGGAAGTGTTGATAAACTCCTATTGTGTAAATAAAAACAGATTTTGACTAAAAATGAACTCATTTTGAAATCAGAAATCCATTTTGTTACAATTTGAATTTTCATCTAAATTTAATTTGATGACTTTAGGAAACTTTTGATCAGGCCGTCCATTTTGTTAAAGATAGCTGGTCTCTGTGACATGTAATACTCATGATTCTGAGCAGATAGCGCTGTTGGGAGATGCAATTGCGTCACTGCGTTACTGCTATGTATGTGTTTGGAGTTACAGAACTGATCAATTGACTCTGAACATGGCATGATTGTCTCTTGTCGAATGGTACCAGCTAGCATATCAAGAAATGTGTTACTCTAAAGGTTTCCGAAGCTTATAGTGTCACGAGCGCAACCTGGATGATTGAATAAGCGAACATGCTCTGCAGGAAGCCCCTCTACGGACGCAATATTAAAGTGTAAATAGAATATCCGTTGTTCACAATTAACTATTAATTACTGCATAACATCAGTTTCCTGAAGATTGTGTCATCCAATCAGTCATAGAACGTCATAACTAAGGATTTCACCTCACGCCCTACTAAGATCCTACAGCCCAGCCTCTTGAGAGAATCAAATTAGCAAAATTCAACGATTCATCGAGACACTTGTCTGGAAATATATAGAAAAGATACAACAGTGACACATCGTGTCTGCTTTTTCGCTTTGATTGATGGTAGAGGATACTGAGATGCTAGATGCTAGATCTCTCTGACAATACTATGGCTATTTTAATTGCAACTCAGCATTGTCTTTGTTGCAATGCTTTCAGATATACAAAAATGAGGTCTCATAGATTGTAAAAATAAACCAGCATGGACGTCAGTGACATCGCTGTAAAACAACGGTGTATTCACGGTAAAATGTTTTTATGGTTGTATCACTACTGCAACTAACGTAACAACTCTGTAAAAAAATACGATGTTGCAACAGCTTTTACTTGATAATGCTAGCATCCGTACTCCAAGTGATTTTACAGTAAAATTAACAGATTTTAAAATGACTGACACTGTAACAATAGACAAAAAATATGTGTTGCGTTTATTTTAACGTTCTTGTTCATTTGTCCAATTCTAAACTGAGCACTACATCCTGAACCATTTAAAAAAATTAAAAATCTTTCCTAGCAGTCAGAGAGAAATTATAACTTCTTAATGATAATTGAAAAGTAACTTTGAGTACTTCGTGTCACAAAGATTGACTTTGAGCTCGTTAAAAGATTTTGTATTTCTCCGTCACGATTATCGATTAACTTTCTAATCTTAGCATTACATCTTAAATTGTAAGAAAAAGAGATTTCTCTCTTCAAATATCATGTGTATTTAAATAATTACGTCCCATCGTCTCTGAACAGTATACACAGAAGAAAAGGAACGTGTCTCAAATTCGAATCGTATTTACATCATTACGTTATGGCTAAATACAATTTATTCGTATCCCCATAAAAACACACTCATCACAAAAATTGGCACTCATATAATAATTTTTCAAATCTACAAATATACCTATCACCTCCTAAATCGCAAACTGTTACTACCATATTAATATTGCATTACTTATTTCATAGGTTAACAACATAATTATACATTATTAACTTCAGATCTTTACGTCGAGCTTCGAATTATTCTTCCTAGATCACGGAGATACTTCGATGTGAATACCATACTCTCTACAGGCATATCGTGGTTGCAAACTGGTTACATCCTTGTAAAAAATTGTGTTTCTTTTAGACTTTAACACTTGGACCATTCAATATTTCTTTAAGATAGGAACTTTATACTGCAAAATTAAATTTGGATTTCCCTGACACGAATTTTGGGCTAGTCTATGAGGCACGTATCGTGGGTATTGATTCGCAAATGGCAGTTAAATCCAGAACTATAATTATGATGGGATCATCTTGACACTATTGGGGTCATGAGCGTACTGTAAATGGAAGGCGAAGTAATCAGTTTTTTAGAAGAAAATCAGTCTACAATTATAGAATAGAGATGGTTGAGATGAATTGAGTAAGTTCTTGTAGATTCACTTGTAGGTCAACAAGCGTCACACTCTAGACCCAGTCACTCGCGTAATTCCTTCTGAGCCTCTAACCCCTCTGCTTTAAGATAATATGAAGAATTTTTCATGATTTTGGATTTTGTATGAATGGAGAGCCTGGAACATCCATCGATATTGTGAACGTCGATGGAATGTAGTCTTTATTTGGTGCAAAAGTGTCTGAAAAATGTGTATTTTGTTGGATGGTTGAGCTTTCAAATTCCACGGAACGACATTTTACAGGTGAGCAAGGCAACCTGGAACACATGGGAAATATGTGGAATCTTATTGCGAGAGGTGTTGGTTTGACGTTCAGCGAAGATAAAAGTAATGCAGATGTTTTGCTACTTATAGTTGAATTCTGATAGTTCATTGGGGCGAATTCTCTAATAATAGAAGTTTAAGGTTACCGAAACCAAGAGGTCTAAAATATCTAAGTAATAGTGAAAAACCATGTAACCATGTTTTAGTGTAATCATGTTTTACAACGATGGGGAAATTAGCAAATACTTCAACTCCTACTGAACTTCAACTCAAAATGACTCAATTTCGGTCAACAAAACACAAATATCGTCTTTCTAACTTCAGAAGTAACCGATACGTGTATCGCAGCAGTGACAACACCAAATTGCTTAACTGCTCTGATAACAGTTCTCTGAATTGGATATTTCCTCTTACGAATTTTAGCCTACTTAGACATTTTTAGCACATCACTATGAAAGCTGAATAAGTGAAGTAAAGAGTTGTGTGGAGCTACATTTACTTTGTTTTACATGTTTTATTTTTATCGAAGTTAAATCTTCTTATCATGAACAAACTTCATGAATAATTTTAATGCATTGCTACATAAACAGTGTGTTTGCAAAAGAATATATTGTCTGGAATTTACGCAAAGATATATGAAGGGTTGGGTGCAAAAAGGGCATTTCTAACGAAGTGTCTTTTTGAGTAAAATGCTTTGTCCTCTTGTTCTATCCTTTAGTTACATAATCGCCTAATTTTACGTCAATATCTTGAAAATTGAGCTCATATTGAGGACTGCAAGTACCTGTTTGCATAGAACACTTTCTGTGAATTTCTTTCTCTCTGTGTTATGAAATCTGGTATCATGGACACTTACTTCAGATGCTAATGTTTATGTTATTGTACAACTGCTTTTCTCATTCAGTCTGTATTTGTTGCTATAGTAATTTTTTTTTTAGGATTGATGAGTAGTTTTCGTGTTATTCAGTTTCTGAAGATATTGTGGGTGTTGTTAAACAGAAAGCGAAAGGTTTAAAGAACCATATGAGTAAAAGTATGTGAAAAAGAATTGTAGCTAAAGTTGGAAGAGAATGAGGTAAACGATATATTTGAAGAAGTGATACAGTCGTCCGAAGAAAGAAGTATAAATCGGTAAAATACTGTTGTAGCAAGATAAGAGTATTTTCATTTAAACTGAAGTCAATAATCACCACGAAAATGGTGACAATTTGAATTTCAATCTATTTTTTACCTTTAGCCATCTGTGAATCAGGACGGAATAAGATAACGTAAACAATTCTGGAAGAAGGCGGCTATGACCTAAGCCGAAGGTATAATCTCGGTATTTACCTTGTGTGACTAAGGAGAAACCCTTGTAGACCGTAGACAAGATGGTCGCCCGCTGGTTACAAACCCCAGGAACTCCTGAATTGAAGCGCTTCCAGGAAATCCAGCGCTCTACGGTGAAAATGGTGACATTCTAGAGTTTTACCTCAGGGTGACTACAAGTTAGCGCGCTCGCTTTCTGTACCCGTGATCACGGGGTCAATTCCCACCGAGTCCATTGAACAGAGTAGAACGGAGCCACTTTATCAAAAAATCATCCCGTCCAGTCCTTAGAAGATTACAAGCTCGTTTATGAACTTATTAAAAATTCATTCATTCATACATTTTATTCAGATAGTGAGTGGTATCAAGATTCATAGCTTAAGTTTACTTGTATTCTCTGCAATAAGGACATATTCATGGTGTTTTATTTTACTACTTTACCAGAAATTCTTTTTCATTTAAGTTACAAAATATAACTAAATTGTTACTAAATATAACAATATTTAGTTTATATATTAAAAACGTTTGCTAAAAAGTGCTTTGTCTAGTCCATCCGGCCGTTCTACTGGGCCGAATTTGATCATTCGTTTTTCGTATTTCCGGAATATCACATAGATGCCATCAAGAAACCGCATTCCTCTCCGTCAAGCCTGAACTGAAGGAGAAGTGTATGAGTGTTCTCCCCTATATATACGACAGTCTGGTTACGATAAACGGGGCACAGCGCCTCCAAAACTTACCAAGTTAAGGGCGCAGCCCACCACGTAGAAGCGAGTATTGTTGAACTGCCCAGTGATTGTTACCAACATATTACGGCGGATGTTTTTGCTCGTATGGAATAATTCTCACTTTATTCAACATGATTTAATAACATTTTTAAAGTTCCTTTATTTTCGACATCGAATTCCCACAGGTTAAAACTTCGGAAAAGTTCCCTTCTTGCACCCAACCCTTCGTTTGTCTCCAGAAATATATTTTCCTTAACAGATGTTCAAGAAATTACGAAAAATTTTAAACATAGATTTCTATACATGAAAATTAAATATTGCTTCACATTTCAACAGAATTAGATATGACAAAATATACTCACCATCACCTCCGTATCCACCTGAAACAAATACATTGAAATATGATAATTTCGACCTTCATAACAAAAATCTTAGAAATTGCACTTCAATATTTGTAGTATCAAATTACAAGCAAGTAATTACGTGTAGAAGTAACTCATTGTAACAAAGAAATAGACAATAATGTTATCACTTAATGGAATCAGAGTAGAACGATGTTAGGAATAATTATTCTAAACACTTAAAAAGTAAGTATGATATTTTGCTATGCACAAAATCATAATTCATCAGGAAACCCTAATTTTATCAAAATAATTCATCAATGTACAAATCCATAATTTAACATAAAAAACCTAATTAGATAAATCAAACCTTCTAAGTCGAATGTGATTCCTTCCTAGGGTAAGAGTCATATGACATATAATATACATCACTGACAAAATCGAAGTCACAACTTCTTTTTCAAAAAAAGGAACGTGAACGTGGGTACGGAACATGATATCTGGAAGAGTTGAATATTCGGAAGGACCAAGGAAATGAATAGTTCTAATCCAATTGATCGTTACATATTCTATTGTTGTTAGATAAGATAAAATTAATTATATGGACGGTATCGGCACCATATTATATCGTTGTGTCTGGACTACATGTAACTGCATACTATCTCAGATATTTCGAATCTACGACTATTCAAGAAATCTAATATTTACCGCCATTGTTCTTATACTTACTTAATCAGTATGGTAGTAATTCTACTAAAACAATGTAGGCGTATTGGCTCTTGAACAATTGAAAGGTTATGAAGACCATCTTTGATATTATTCGCTACATTACTAACATTAATCAATGCAAAGGAGATATTACCAAACTTACCGCTCAGTAACTTTAACAGATAAGTGTGATCATTAATAGCTGCTACGAACGTTAACCAAATTCGTATCACTGCAATTGTTGTATTTTGAATGTGTACAAAATTATTTAGCATATAAATGTCTAAGAGAAATTGAGTTTACCGTCATTGTTATCAGCGTCAAACAATTGCTTAAAACATATAGCTTCCTCAAAGAGAGAAACGGAAACTAAAGCTTGCTTTCATATTCTGGATAAAGTTGTTTAATTAAATCTTGCAGAATAAGGTGATCTCTAGAAAAAGAACTTTCTAAATGTGGGTTTGGTTTGTGAGCCAGATTTATTGAATTTAGTTCCATTGAGCATGCGCTGTACTCAACATGTGAATCCCGTCTACATAAATTTCGGTTAAATTTAACATATTTGTGTATTATAATCCTAAGAATCGAGCGATCGTAGCTGAGCGGTAAAGCGTTGACTTAGCATTCGGCAGGTTGTGGGTTCAATCCCAACGCCGGACAACTAATACTGAAGTTTTCCAGGTTCTTTCCCTCGCAAATGTTCGGACAGAACCTTCAACTTATTTGCTGACCGAATCCTTACCCCATTTATTTTCATACTCTGTCCTGGCCTGGGGTTTATATGCCTAAAGATCATCACAAATTGCAATCCATGTAAAAGAAATGCTATCTCATTTACAACAGAAATTCCAGAAAGTGATAGCAGGGTATCGTCATGATTACATTTTATTACAAGGTAACTCAACAGATAAAGATTTCGAAATTAGCGTAACATATATTGTAAATGTAACGACCCCGTCAGTTTTATTATTACCTAACCAATCTCCCGGGGTAGCAACTACTCTCCAAAAATCAGCAAATGATGTAAATAATCCAAATAGTGATCTTCCCGGTGCAATAAGTGAAACTATTCAAGATTCAACTAATGGAAATGCAATTTCAGATAATATGTGTTCTGTAAAATCTCCTACTACCAAGGACATGTTCTATTCGATCGGTGGTGATGAGGTAGATCTCCAACTTGATCAAAGTATCTCGAAGGAGTGGGGTGTTGCTGGTTCCGTTCTTTTATCAGTCACTAACATCCGAACGTCCGCTAAAACGGGCTTGCCTCTAGACACTGGTGCTAAAGAAATGTAGACCTTTTTGAAATCAGAACTCCACATACTGTAATACCGTAATTGTTAATCAACTAACCAGGTAGAATAATGAAGATAATAGGATTAGGATGCCTCTGTTCTTGGTAAAATTATTCTCTGTGAGATGCAAGGAAGCCCTTGAAAGGGCTAGTCACTTTTGGAATCAATGTATACTATGAGGATTACTACTACACTGATGTCATTTCACAAAGCCACAATGGACATTTCCGGTATTTCTTTATTGCAATAAAAACTTCTTCTATTAAAGCAGACTACGGAAAACATTTTCTTTTCTTTCTGTGATGAATCTATCAAGAGTTATAAAGACTTGCTTCAAAAGCGTCTCAGCCTTGCGCTTAATCGGGTGCCGCCATGTTATGACGTACTCAGTCTTCCGACTGCTTGTCATTGACATACAAATGGTATTTGATTTGTTAGTATTGTTAAAAAGAGATTGCAAAAATGGATCGAAAGAAATAGTATAAGTGGTGAATAGCGTTTCTGTATGCCTTAACACGTCATTTAGTTCGTTTTATTCATTTAACATTGATTTTTACTTTTAATACTTTTTAAGATATTGATAAAGTTTGGTAGCTTCAACACTAATTTATATCAGGTCTTTTTTTTCGTGATTAAATCATGATATCTTCTAATAATGCTCTTTAGAACTCTTGCATTTAAAAAGAATTATATATTTTTTCTGTAAAAAATGTGGGTTTTTACATCCGACAATCGTATACTTTTTTAATGAATGCTAGTGAAGTATTTTTCAAGAACTTAAAAGCACATGAATTAATAGTGCTCATTACTGCCATCTGTTAACAATTTAACGTACTTCTAGCCCGTGAATATATTCAATAGTTTTAATATGTCATTGTATAAAATAATAATAAAAGCATGTAAGAAACAAAAACGTAAATTGAAACTTTCACATTGAAGTTACTCTTGCGTTTCGAGAAGTAAAATAAAATATGGCCATTGATAGGATTCGAACAGCCTTAGGTGAAAGTATAAAAAATTAAAAGTTGCATGCGCTAACCAACTGAGCTAAATTTACAAGATATAAGTAGAGCGATAAGAAGCGCAGTTGCACAAACGAGCGATAAGAAGAGCATTGCAAGTTAAGACTGCCCCCTGTCTATGTTTCGAGCAATTTCTGTTATTAAAAACATGTTTTGGTGTTTAAACTTACTGAAGTGTGTTCTGCAGATTTGTATATTAATTATTTCGTTAAGTGATGAAGTAAATATTTTTCTCTTTTTTGTTTTTTGTCTTCAAACTTCTGAATAAGGAACGTAACATAGGGAGAAGCTACGGAAATACAACGGACTGATTACGTCAAACCAATCAGAGGATGATTTTCGTTGTATGACGTAGGAGATTTAATTCTCAGTGTTTCCTGCTATATTTCTACGTAACGGAAAACCGTAGCGCTGAAATTTAAAAAACATTATATGTTATTTTATCCGATGTACACAAACAAACTGTAAAATATATAAGGACGGGGAAAACGGAAATGTCCATTGTCAGTTCAAAATGCCACATGGAATCGCGTTGCCTGAAATATGGCTCCTTGCACCTCACGAAGGACTGCATGAAGGCAAAATCTGACCCAGCGAAATGCTGCAATAGCAGAACTGTAGGACAACCAACTAACTACAATGGTTGTACTGTATATAAGCAGTTTCTGAAGGCATAACAACAAGGACGGAAAGGCAATGGTGACGAAGCTGAGTCGGACCTACACAATCACGGCGGCCCCGACCTATCCTCTTCCAAACTAGTCACAACCTTTATACCTACCACTTCTCAATCCCTGAAAACTTCACCTCTTCCTCAATTACAAGAACGGACAACATCTATACACCAACAGGTACCTCCAGTACCTGAAGGAAAAACTCCAACCCCAGCCCAACCAATTTCACATCTCCCTCCAGGACATACATCTCTGAAACGAAGCGCTAAGAATTCACGCTTTTCTGACTCCCGTCAGTGTCGTGATCGCAGGAAACCAAGATGAATACATAGACAAATAGTGAAGTCTCGGGTTCAAAGACATTTTCTGACACTGAGGACGAAGCTCTTACTAAAAAATTGAAGGAAGCCTGCGAGAAAGAGCAACGAGCAAAAGCAGAGGCATCTGTCTCCAACGAGAATAAACTAAACGAGAATAAAACCATTCAGTGTAATCTCAGTCATAATTCCCCATTGTTTTATAAAGATCATATAGAGACCAAGTTCAATAACCTCCTCATATACCAACATACAATAAACATCAATTTTAATATGAAATAAAACTTGGAAAATTGCTGGAATTCTTCTAGGAAACAAATCAACTTGTGTTCTTGGAGATCATGCAATTTCTGCTTACCGTAATGCTGTCGTATATGGCATAGGAACATTAATTCTAATAAACTTAAGATGCTTGCCTGGAAATATGACAGGATTCCTAGCAAAATCTCGAAATTTCTCCACTTCATGCACCAAGAGAAGATGTCTATAGCATTAATTGGGGGAACCAAACTCTCACAAAACAAACAGTTAATTACGCTCGGTTTTACTTGCCATCCAAGCGAGAGCAAGGGAGCGGGGTCTGCGTTGGGGCGCTCATTCTTGTTAGGTCTGATATAAAACACGTATTAGTTCATCTACCTGCTCTTCAAGTATTAGATGCCACTGCTATTTAAATATTTGTTCGGAACAGACATTTGGTTATCTTTTGTGTCTATCAATCTTCGTCGAAATGCATAGATGTATCCTACATTAATGCTATCGCCAGAGTAGGCAACAGTATCTTAGCTGCTGGTGACTATAACAGCAAACACCCCTACTTTTGTAGCACCAATACAAACAGAAATGGTGCATCCATTTACAAATATGTTACGAACTCGCGCTGGCAGATTTTCAGTCAACATAATCCAACACACTTCCCTCACTACATAAAAGGCAAACATCGGACATCGTGGACTACACCCTGTACAAAAATAACCCTCTCTTCATGATGATTGAAACAAGGAATTTGTTCAACTCAAACCATATACTTCCTTCTAATTACTCTCCAACCGAACGCAGACCCAAAAGTCGAACCCCGCAAATTAGATTATAGAATAGCGGACTGGGACAAATTTAAAAATGAAGTCACTTCCAGGTTTAACACTCTAGTAGTAATAAAGTTACCAGAAGATCTACACCAAGCTGTCCAACACCTCAGCAACACAATTCAAGAGTCAATTAAGTATTCTATCAAACATAGTATGCCGCGCTCACCAACACAGCGCCCTCTCCGAATATAGTAGCTCTAATCAACTCGCCTAAACAATTTCATAAACTACTCGTTTGAACTCGGAATATAACTTACAAAACACACATCAACAGACTGCAAAAGTTGATTAAAGAAAAACAAGATCAATGTGTTTCCTCGCAATCAAGGGGACGATAAGATAGCTAAGCCCAAATTATCAGATTACTCCATCTGGAAGTCGACTGAGAACCTAAACAAACTATACATACCAACCTGGCTAACAGAGAAGTGATATCGGTGGGTTTTTTAAAACAGACATGTCTACAAATTTTGAAGGTTCAAGATATGCTGTCACCCACGAACGCTTCTGCACAGAGAGATTTTGCGCCACCACTCAAATATGGATAGAAGTACGCGAGGCAACGACGACATATTGTCTCACTCACATTGTGACAATTGATTGAAAAACAATTGTACCTTGAAACCACAGGCCTATAAAATATATTTTTAAGCTTTGTTACTTCTTCGATGCATTCCGACAACGATAAACAACATTCAAAACTAAGACGACTAAGTGTCCGAAGCTACCCCAGATGGCGGTATTTACCAATTTGTTTTAAAATGCATTTCAACCTAACGAAGACGAGACTGACAGGATTCATAAAGTCGATGTCACAGTCAAAATAAGGGACTTTCTGAACCAGACTCTCACGTCAAGGGTTAAAAGAGTTAGGAAGAAAGAACTACAAACATTCATTACAAAACTAAAACTTAAAAAGGCCCCGGGGCCTGACAGCATAGAAAACATAATTCTAAAATGCCTTGCGGACGAGGAGATCCAAATATTAGCGCACTTGATAAACTCTGTTATCAAATACGCTCACTTCTCGACTCAATGGAAAGTAGCGAAAGTTATCAACATACCAAACACAAACAAAGACCACAAACTTCCGCAAAACTACAGACCAATTAGTCTCCTCAACATCTTAGCGACTTTAACGGAATCCGTTATCCTAGACATACTTAAGAAATTTGCAACGCGAAACGCACTACTGCAAGATGACCAATTCGGCCTTAGAAGCCGCCACAGCACTACGTAGCAATTAGTTCGAGTGACTGAATACCTGACAGAAAACTTCAACAAATACCGGTCAACGTGTGCAATTTTCTTTGATAGAGAGAAGGCGTTCGATAGAGTTTGGCATTCTGGGCTCATATACAAACTTATGCAGAATAAATTGCAAGATGAACTCATACATTTGCTAAACAGCTATCTCAGATAGAAACTTCTTCGTGCAGGTAGAGAATCAAAGGTCTTCTTTACGGCAAACAAAAGTCGCCCAACTGAAAGGCTTGATCATATCTGATCGTTCGAGCACGAAAAGCAAAGTAGCTTTATATATGACTCTGATACTACCAATCCTAACGCATGTAGTGCACTTCCTGGGCATTTTCTGCGATAATGCACCTGTAAAAATCCAGGTCTTTCATAACTGCGTTCTGAGACTTATCACTAACTGTCCACGACGTACGCGTACCACCGATTTGCACAATCAACTCTCATTGGATACAAACCACGATCACTTTTAAATCTCACTCGTTCCTTGTACAAAACGTTAAGTGCTAGAAGCAATAGCCTTGTCACAGATAAAACCATATTCATGCACTATAAACACAGAAGACCCTTCACATGCTATACACTAATTTACCAAAGCAATATTAGAAAGTTAACAATAACTTATTTCAGTAACTAATAAAGATAACTTACTTGTATTAGTTTTCACTAGGACATAAATAAACAGTAATGTATTGTTGTATTAAATAAAATAGAAAAATAAGAATATAAAAAATAAAAAGTTAAACAAATAATAACAATAATAATAATAATTAAATGAAAAAATAATTAATTAATAATAATAATAATAGTAAAGAATGAATGATCGTATATTTACATATTGTAAGTGGAAAAGTGATGTATATGTACGTATATATGTGTATATATGTATGTGTATTTATGTATATCTCTCTACAACCCATCTGGTCAGCGTGGGAGCAGTAGAGCAATCTCCTTGTATCAACTTATAACAGAATAAGATATGACAAAATATACTCACCATCGCCTCCATCACCTCCATCACCTCCATTTCCATCTGAAACAAATACAATGAATTGTGAAAATTACGACGTTCATAACGAAATTCTTTTTATGTTATTCTAAAAAATGTATTATTTTTGGCAGTGCTGCAGATGTTTCTTTGCTTTGTTATTAGAAGAATCGCAGGCAACAAACCACATAAATTTTAGAGTAAATTACGTTGACAAACGCATTGTAATTTAATTGTCTCCCGTAATCTAGGCATAGATAAATGTCATCATAATGAAAAATGTTTTATATCGAACTGTGGGGTTGGAATCATTGTCCACTCTTATTGACATCGCAGCCAGGCGGTTATAGTATAAAGGCTTGGTTGCTTATTTCTGTTTACAAACAAAGATCCAACACGAAAGCGTTTCTAACGGCAAGTAACAGTTGACGTACTGTGAGAACAAGTGACAAAGGATTAATTTGTTAATTGTTACCCTACATTCAATGTCCCTCCCTTCAACACATTCTATTTATTTATGTTAAAGTTTAATTTATGTTAAAAACATTGCATTTGCGAAAAAATAGCAGTAAACGTCTCTATTCCGCGTCAATATTATTTATCTTTGTTAGGAAATGTTTGTTTCTCATTACTTCAAAGGCGTTCTGTGCCAAACAAGTAAAATATAGTTTTAGGAGATAAAACGTAATTCTGCCTTTCACACTTTAAGAAGAAAATAAAAATTTCTTTGATTTTTTATACATAGACTAAGTTTACTAGATTTCTGTGCAAGAAATGTATATGCGTGGAATATTATTTTGCTACTTATGCAATATTTCTTTTTCCTTTGAGTTTCAATATATAATAAAAATTAGAGCTAAAGATAACAATGATTAATATGGAATAAATCTTTTTTTGTTCAACATGATTTAATAAAAATGTTAAGATTCTTATATTTTCCACAAGTTGGCACTTTGAAGAATTTGCTTTCTTGCTCCCAGCCCTTTATTTGTGTATTCACATATATATGTTCCTTTTATTCAATAGATGTTCAAGGAATTACGACAAAATTTCATAGATAAATTTCAATATTTCAGCAGTAAACCTTGTTAGTGCTGTTACCGCCCATAAAATTCATTTTATCTTTATCTTAGCAGTAAACCTTGTATCAAATTACAACAGAATAAGATATGACAAAATATACTCACCATTGTCTCCATCACCTCCATTTCCATCTGAAATAAATACAATGAATTATAAAAATTACAACGTTCGTAACGAAATTCTTTTTATGTTATTCTAAAAAATGTATTATTTTTGGCAGTGCTGCAGATGTTTCTTTGCTTTGTTATTAGAAGAATCGCAAGCAACAAACCACATAAATTTTAGAGTAAATTACGTTGACAAACACATTGTAATTTAATTGTCTCCCGTAATCTAGGCATAGATAAATGTCATCATAATGAAAAATGTTTTATATCGAACTGTGGGGTTGGAATCATTGTCCACTCTTATTGACATCGCAGCCAGGCGGTTATAGTATAAAGGCTCGGTTGCTTATTTCCGTATACAAACAAAGTTCCAACACGTAAGCGTTTCTTCCGGCAAGTAACAGTTGACGTAATGTGAGAACAAGTGACCAAGGATTAATTTGTTAATTGTCACCCCACATTCCGAATCCTCCGCGTCAACACATTCTATTAATTTATGTTAAGGTTTAATTTATGTTAAAATATTGTCAAAGTCCAGGTCAAATTCAAATTCAAAGTCCAGGTTTGCAACTGCAATCACCCATCTTCCAATACCCTGGTTCGTAAGACGACAATGCAAAATGAATTTGAGAGTTTGGTGGTCTGGCCTCACTGAATTTTGTTCCAACAAGGTAGTGCTTGTACTTTGCTACCCCTTCCACCAATGCATACATTTCCTTTTCAGTGATGCTGTAAGACAGCTGTGCACCGTTGAATAACTTGGAATGAAGTCCTATGATCCTGTCATCTCCATTTTCATCAATTTCATAGAGCATGTTACTGCAGCTTCTGTCAGAGGCATCAACTTCGAGTATTAGTTCTCGACCTGGAAGTGGCTTTTTCAAGGCTACTTCTTCTTGAAATATTTCCTGAATCCTTTTCGGGGAAGCATCATGATTAGGAAGCCATCGAAACTTGGTGCTCTTCTTGAGTAATTGGAAAATTGGGTAGAGTACCTAAGAATATCGATTACTGAAAATCCTGTAATAATTAAAAAATCCAATCAATTGTCTGCTTTCTTTCACTGTTTTTGGTGGTCTAAAATTTACTACTTTTTCAAATTTGTTCTTGACTTTCCCTATACCTTCACTAGAGAGCTTGTAACCAAGTAGTTTAATTTTCTGTCTAGCAAAAACTGACTTTTTTAATCTTAATGTAACACCTCCCTGTTTAAGCTGGGTAAACACTTTGTTTAGGTGTTGCATATGTTGTGAAAAGCTCGTTGATGCAACACACAGGTCATCAACATATGCTTTACAAAAGCTTTTTACTTCGTCACCAAGTACTTTATCTAAAGCTCGTATACACGATGACAGAGATGTTTTTGTACCAAAAGAAAGACGAACAAATGTATACGAAAGTCCTTCAAAGACGAAACCAAGATACTTTTGGTTTTCTTCTCGTACACGCACGTGAAAGAAGAAATCCACAATATCGAAAGAGGAGAAGTCTTTTTGTCACTTAGTTCCAACAATACATTAATAGGTGGAATTGGTTGGTCAGTCTCACCTAGAGAAACTTTAGATAATTGCCTACCGTCAAGACACAAGCGTACCTTAACATTCTTTTGGGTACAACAACTAATGGATTACTATACGCTGTAGCACTTTTCTCAATTGTTTTCCAAGCTAACCAACGATTAATTTCGTTCCGTACTTGATTCTGATTGCAGTGAGCAAATGGGAACATTTTACTATGTATGGGCTTTGGATCTGTTATTGTAATCTGGTGTTCATAATTTCTAATATACCCTGGTCGGTCATCAAAAATACTAAGGTGTTTCAGTAACAAAGATTTCAGTTCAGATTTTTGTACATCCGAAAGTTCAGTATACGTTTCTACGTGGTTGATGATATCATCCTCGGTTGCACAGGTCATAACTCTTTCCCATTCTGAAGAAGAGAATACAGTTTTCGCAAGCTCTGCAGGGGTAGGTAATTCCTTAGCTTCCGACTCTGTATGGAGGACTCCGTCTACTGGGTCTGTCCGTCACCATACAAATCTCTGCAATCGGAGTGCTAACTGTGCTCTTACTCGTCTGTGCACTTAAGTATCTATGACCTACTTCGATGCACATATCAAGGTCATCTACTTCCCTCAAGCTACGCAACACAAGGTCCGCTTCCGAAATGTCAACTTTCCGAAAACTGGTTTCCCCATGAACCGGACGTTTCAAAGTGAATACACATCTTCCGTAATCTAAGGCTGATGCCGATTCAAAAAAAACTGAGATCCTAAAATCAAGTGTTTATTTAAGCCCTCAATAATTATTCCCAGTGTTTCAAACTTTTCTCCTTTTATTCTAATTTCTAATAGAGTTTGTCCAATAATTTTAGCTACTTTCCTTCCAAAAGCTGACGTTACTTTCATATTTGATGCTTTTAAAAATCCTGGTTGAGGTTGTCTTACTTTTATCTTCTCCCAAAGTCAATTAGACATGGCTGAACACGTTGAACCACTGTCTAAATGTGCTTGTACTTCGTGCCCATATATAGTAATATCTATTTCCGGTAGTTTAGTGACATTATTTCTTAATACAATAACATCCTTAGAATTTAGTAAATTATCAAATATTGCATTTGCTTCCCTGAATTTAACTTTATCTAGAGGTACTGAATTTTCGTTCTTTACTAAAAGTGACAGCTGGTTGCTGGTCTCAAAAGATTTTACATTTTTGTCCTCAAATTTTTTACAATAATTTGTATTCCTGATTACTTTACATTTGTCACAATTGTCCTCTTCTGTAATAGCTAATTGTTTGACTGACGTTTTACATTCGTCAGCAGTGTTGCCACATGCTTCCAGCACACATTCTGTTATTTTCTCTAGATGGCAAGGATCAGCGATATTCTGAGGTCTCTCACTCTCTGAGCGCGGAACGTGCACCGCGACACCTTATGTTCGAGGTACACTCCCACTATTATTTTGACTGTGTTGGTTTGAAGGACCTCGAACTACAAATACATCATCATTTGTGTAGTAAGTCTTCAACAATTTTATTTTGTCCTTTGTATCATAATTTCGTCCTGGCCTTGGAGGCTGTCTGCTATAATTTCCTCTGCTATTTCCTCGTGATCCGCGGTTCGAATTTGTGACATTGTTTCCAACCCTGTTTCCGCGATCGGGAGGGTACGATGTGGCATTCCGGTTCTGAGGTTCTGGGTTTGGTTACCGCTTAGAATCTCTATCTCTATTAGGTCTGAAATACGGCCTCTGGTTTTCTGTTAAACCGTTTTGTTTAATCCCCCGCCCCCCGACTGCCATCAGTTTCAGTTGTTACATCCAGCATGTACAGCGATCTTTTTGCATGGATGTTTTCTTTCTCTTTCTGAGTGAGCTATAACTCATTCACGACAGCAAGCAACTCTGAAATCGTCTGAGGTATTGCTGCTATCAAACATCTGCGAATGTACTGAGGCAATTGTCTCGGTAACAATTTTAATAAATTTTGGTCTGATGGAGGAGGATCCAAAATTGAATTCCGCTGTAATTGTGTCAGCAGGTACTCACTTGGGGACCTGTACACTTCCGGGTCAAATTGACTCATTAGAAGGGTTGTCCTAAGAGAAGCTAACCGGTCAGAGCTTAAGTACGTGTTACGGAATTCGGTTATAAAGTTTTCGTACGAAATTATCTTAATTTGCAATACATTGTACCATTGTAAAGCAATACCACGTAATGCTCTGCTAAGAAAACTAATGCGATATTCATCAGTTAATTAAAAGTAATTGTCAAGGTCCACTAGAAAATTGTGGGTACTTGTCTCATCTTCATTACCATTATACACAGCAAGTTTCAGATCTCTGTGCAAAAATGACTTTATTGCATTTGCTAATTGTTTTGCTCCGTCGCTCGTACTCGGAACAGCACTCGAGGTGGATGTGTCATCTGGGCTGCTGACGTCATGCACATCACCTTGTCCTACTGAAGGGGGTAAGGAAGGTACAGTAACAGTTGTCTGTGTGTTGTGCGTCACTAACGAGGAGTGTATGCTTGTTCCACTAAGCGTCCCTGAACTTTCTCCAGTGTTTTTAACTGAGATTATTCATGGGAATTATTGATCTATGTTTTTCTCTCCGTACAGCCTCAATATCTAATTTGGTTGCCTGTTCCAAACGATTGAATTTCAGGGTGACGTCATCTATGAGAACAGCTATTCGTTCACATAGTGTAGCCTGGACTGTTACTATATCTGTAGTCAGTGCTTCTTAACCTGACACCAATTGAGACACTTCTCGATCGATAGCATCAACTCTCACAGTGATGTTATCGGTCATATTTTCAACTTGTTTTTCAACCTGGGCCACGGTAGATTCTACTTCGCTTAACTTATTCGTACCAACCTTAACTTCTTCGTTTAGTTGACTGAACTGCTCCTGTAACATTTCGCTGGAGTTTTTGACAGTCTGGTCAATTCTTTCAACCTCACGATTAACATTTACAATCAAATCATCATGAGAGTTAATTTGAGTACTTAAGTTCGTGAGTTGATTTTGAACACGCTGGTTGTCAGTGTCAATACGCTTAATCAAGTCATTGCTTGTGGAAGCAATTTGATCCTGTAATTCAGATCTGACTTTATTAAGCTTGTAATTTACCATTGTTACTGTTGTGTTAAGCTTATCAAATTTCTTGCTTGCAACATTACTTGATTGTTCTATTTGGTTTGCTAGTTTTTCAAATTTAGCGTTAGAACTTTCTAATGATGTCTGTAACTCTTGTTTAAGTTGGATATTTGAATTTACTAAGTCCTGTTTTAATTCATTGAAAATGGATTTGAACATTTCCAAGCTGAATGGAAAAGCTATACCGGGGGATGTGGGTGAAGCTGGCGGCGACATTGTTTCTGCGCTTACCAGCCCAGTGTCAGTTACTCTGTCATGGTCAATAACCTCCGCTAGGTGACCTTCAATCAGTTCTGTGCTGACAGGAACTGTGGTACTTTGTTGATGTGTGACGTCATCAACAGCAGAAAGTCTTATCACCGGTTTCCCTATTGGCGTTTACTATGTTATCTGGTGCCTGTGAAATTTCCAAGATTTCAGCCACTTCAGAAAAGCTATCTTCCTCTAAATTGCTTTCATCAAAGTTTTCATTTCCGGATTCCATTGTAAGGTCAAGCTAATTGACTGGAGCTTGATGGGCTTCTGAATGACTTTGTGACTCCATTTTCTTCACATCTGCCCTTGTAAAAACCATACATTAAACCTAAAATATGCTAATACAGCAAAAAAACAACACTAACAGTAGCAATATAAAAAAATCACAGATATTCCCCGCAATTTCTAAGCAAACTTAACTTAAACATACAAGGTAACACAAATACATTTATTTCGGCTACTAAGTTTTCTGGACTATTATGGGGAAATGACTTTAACACCGCTGAAAACGAAACGAAACAACGCATTCTTAGTTGAAGGGTACAACTATAGCTTACTTCGTTTTCCAACCCTGTTCCTGGTAATATATAGTCAGCATATAATATCTGGACAGGGGTGAGAGATTCCATATACTAATACAACTTCAGGGTGAAGTTAAAACTCGGCCTGCAACGTTGGGCGTCAAAATGTTTGTGAAGTTGTAGTCGGAGGTAATCCGAATGACTGTGTCCTGCTCATCGTTAGAACAACAATCATTAGTGACATCTGATATGTGAGAGATATTATGGCATTATGTATGCTAAACGTAATTATGCAAATAAGCAAGAGCATATGAATTTCAGTCGGTAGAGATTTTACGTATGTACAATAGCAATACAGAGAGACTCTCACGTTGCATCCTTCAACTAACATTTAAATTTCCCGGTCACACACTATTGTAAGACCCCTCCCTTGCCGAAATCCCCCAGCAAACACCTGCAAGAGAATACATATTGTAACACAACACAATTTTAGTACTCACCAAACAGCTGTACTCGAGGATAACAGGAGGATAATCCAATGGAAACAGAAGAGATTCGATTAGAAAAGGGGTTTATTTCACAGAGTAGGTGGAGAAGAGGAGGATTATATCACAACACTTGTTAATCACATCCACACATCACTTTGGTCTAAACGCATGACCATGCTTCAAGATAGAAATAAAATGATAATAGAAAAAAATGATTCTTTTTTTTCTTTTAGCGTTCTTTCTAAATGCTTTTGGCCTAATATGTCTTATTCTGATGTTTTCGTGCACTCTTAATTCTGATCAACTACCATAGGAAAAGTCCAGTGTAAGAGTTCCTTGAAATAGTTCAATTTCAACGGCGGCGTCCGACGACACTTGTAGAAAACTCAATTGATGTATAAATGGGGATGAACTTCACAAAGTACGTGATAGTGGCGTAATTTGCACTATCCAACCAAAGAGCTTGGTTGTGTCAAAAGAAGTATTATCAGGAACTTAATAACTCTAAGGAGTTAATACTGTTAGTGCCAAAATGCAACTTGCACTAAATTCCTTAGAACTGAATGACTGGTCTAGAAGTTTATTTTGTTGTGATGTACACATCGAAATTGACAACTTAGTTAATAGTGTACACCTCACTGTCTTGCATACATAAATATGGTGTTATGAAGAGATATAGATATATTTACAATATTTACAACACAAAACACACTGAGATAAATTTGTCACTTCTGTGCATGGTGATCCGTAGTTTTTATCAAACTACGCCGTTCAAATGTCTCCAATAAAAAGCTATGCGTGGAGTGATAGGTGAAGTTCCACTTGCATTCACATTCATCACCTTATTTACATAAAATCTGTCCGTGATGACTGTTCATGTGTGATGAGAAATAAAATAAATATATATGCAAGAATTGTTTGTATCGCTTAACACTGCACATTTCAGGTCTTTGGAATATCATTAGTAGCGTATTCTGATATATGACGAATCACTGAGTTACAACAACAATGTCCGTGACATATTTACTTAATCTTCCAGATATAAACAAACTGATTAAGGAAGATGCAGGTATGGTCACCTGATGTGACTCAATTATCGGGATGACTGTTTCTGTGGTTAACACAACCCGCACCACATCGTATAAGTCCTGGTGAACACTCACTGTTGTACTAATTACCGCGACTACTACACTTGCGTACCGATAATAAAAGATACAACTACCGAAGACTGAACATCGGTCAGTTTGCCTGTTGACCGATACAAATCTTCAATCCAACTATTGGAAACTGAGCTACGGTCAGTTTTACTGTTGACCGTATCAAGACAAGAATCCGACTCCCTATGTGCTCCAGCCTAACCAGGTATATCATCGAACATCGCGCCAGAAGGTGGGAGACTCGCTTTGAAGCTGTATCGCGTCTTATGGCGCGTGGCCTAGTTAAGTGGAACACAGGATGTGTTGATGTCAACACAACCTATACAAGACGTACAAAAAACATAAAAATACATACATAATAAGTGCTCTCCCCGTGCATGAGATAGATCGATAGAAAGCCTATGCTCCATACATTATTTACAATATCATAGCTTTGTATGACACCTCCTCATTATTATAATATTAAAAGAAAAACAATCAAAACAAACAGAATTACGATGTCTGCTGACTGAGGTTGTTGTCTGCACAGTGGTGCCACCACATGGCATAATGCTACAACTACATGGTAGCGGCTGCTACTGCGAAAAAGTAAACACACGTGAATGGAGCGACTTTCAAAAGTTGTTTTACATCATATACACACTAATATCCATACGAAACAAGCCCAATAAATGATTATTACACATACAAGAATATATTTACACGACCACGGGGAAATGACACTAAAGAAGAGAGCAGAAAATTGAATTATTCTGTTAGCATCCCCGTTTGTGCTGGTGGCATGTACTCTCATACCAGGTGGGTGCTGACAACTTCAATTCGGGAAGACTCCAAACTAGTGCGGACTTTACTTTGGATCTAATAAGATCACGCAACTACAAGGGACATCTCGACTCAAAGAAAAACATAACAATTGAAATTCGGTAGTCCAGGAAACCTTAAATAGCACCTACATAACTAAATACAAAAAGACATAGAAAAATACACCAAAACCGTATCCCTCCGCCAAACAGTACGCGATGGCTAGCGAAAGGCTCGCTTTTCTGGAAGGCGGGGACACAGGCTACAGAGAGCAAGGAGTGAGAATATGTAGGCGTCTGAAATCCTCGCACATCTTTGTACTCTGGTTTTCGCATTGACTTGCCATGTGCCAAAGCAAAGAACTAACATAGGCCCTCTCTCTCTTTTTGTAGCAGTAGTACAAAATATGAAGTTATTTGGCTAGGTTTCCAATATGAGTGTTGACTTATCAATAATTTCTCATGTTTCTCTTATGTTTTGATGCTTCTCTAATATACTAGGATGGCAACTCTTTGTAGGTCACGACTATCGGCGACAGTTGTCCTGCGTCTCCAAGCTCTACGTAAAGACGAAAGTCGAGATGTGCTCCTCCTGGATATCAAATTTATATGAGAGAAATGCTTCATTTCTCTCTTTCCTTAATTATATGCATAAACACTATAATAATAACAACTAATTAAACTTAATATAATAAATAACAATAGAAAAATAATAAGCATAAAAAATTAATCCAGATATGCAGATCTGGGTAATTTGCATGTGGAAGTATCAATAGAATGGCATGCAAATCGTATGCATGTATGCAAATTATTGTATGACGTAATGGCCCTATATATGCTGTTCGTCTCCTTTCTCCCTCTAAAGAAGCCACACTTTCCGGAGCGATTTTAACACACGTCCTTGTTATGTCACCTTCACAACTGAACTCCCCTAACCGAAACGATGCGAAAATAAGTCGGCCAAGACCTAAGTTGAAGATATTATCCCGACATTTATCTTCTGTGACTAAGGAGAAACCCTTGTAAAAAGTAGTCAAGATAGTCAGCCGTTGAATCAGAACCCAGCAACTTCAAGAATATGAAGCGAACGCTCTTTGTTGAAAATGGTGACATTCCAGAGTTGTACCTCAGGATTGCTGGAGGTTAGCGCGCTCCGTTTCTCTCCTCGTGGTCACAGCTTCAATTCACACTGGGTTTTTGAATGGAGCGGATCCGATCCACTTTATCAAAAACTCATCCCGTCCCGTCCTTCGAAGGTTGTCGCCCCGTTGATAAATTTATTAAAAAGTCATTCATTCATACTTTTTACGCAGATAGTGGTATCAAGTTGAATACCTACAATATCAAATTTGTATGATTAAATCTCCACTATAGATATTACTTCTTTTTGTAGTGCGTTTTCTTAAGGAACTAGTAGTTACTGTAAGTCAAATATAGTTTTAGGAGATAAAACGTAATTGTGCCTTCCCCATTCTAAGAAGAAAATTATTATTTTTTTATTTTTTATACATATACTAAGTTTACTGGGTTTCTCTGCAAGAAGGGCATATGCGTGGAAGGACATTGTGCTACTTATGCAGTATTTCTTTTTCCTTTGAGTTGCAATATATAATGACAATAAGTGCTAAAGATGACAATGATTAATATGGAATAAATCTTATTTTGTTCAACATGATTTAAAAACATTTTTAAGGTTCTTATATTTTCCACAAGTTGGAACTTTGAAGAATTGCCCTTCTTACTCACAACCCTTCATTTGTGTCTTCACAGATATCTTTTCCCTTTATTCAATGGATGTACAAGAAATTATTACAAATTGCATAGATATATTTCAATATTTTAGCAGTAAACCTTGTATCAAATTTCAACAGAATAAGATATGACAAAATATACTCACTATCGCATCCTTCACCGCCGCTTCCATCTGAAACAAATACAATGAATTAGGAAAATTACAACAATCATAACAAAATCTTTAATTTTATTCTAAAAATGTATTCTTTTCAGCAGTGCCGCAGATGTTTGTTTGCTTTGGTATTAGAAGAGTTGCAAGCCACAAACCACATAAATTTTAGAGTAAATTACGTTGACAAACGCATTCTAATTTGCTTTTCGCACTTAATCTAGGCATAGATAAATGTCATCATGATGAAAAATGTTTTGTATCGAACTGTGGAAGTTGGAATCACTGCCCACTCTTATTGACATCGCAGCCAGGCGGTTACAGTATAAAGGCTTGGTTACAAACAAAGTTCCAACTCGAATGCATTTCTTCCGGCAAGTAACAGTTGACGTATTGTGAGAACAAGTGACCAAGGATTAATTTGTTAATTGTCACCCCACATTCTGAGCCCCTCCCCGTCAACACATTCTATTTATTTATGTTAAGGTTTAATTTATGTTTAAAATATTGCATTTGGGGGAAAATAGCAGTAAACATATATATATATATATATATATCCTTCGTCAATATTATTTACCTTTGTTAGAAGATGTTTGTATCTCATTACTTCAAATACTATCTTGTCAAACAGTCCCTCTCTCGACATGAGGCAGCATTCAACCTGGCACAAAATTGCAAAATCCCTGAGGGTTCCTTCCCAGTCATGCAAATGCTCAAAAACAATGTTTTAAACATTCGGGAGAGCCATATTCTACCTGACCCCAACGTGATTCGGAGAGCAACGAATCGTCCAATGGAATGTCACGGATTTTATTGGAACAGGTTATATTGAAAAAGTGAGCTTGTATATGATATCAGATAATGAAATACAGAATAATGTCTCTTTTAGTGATTGGTAGTGACTTGGCACACTGGCTCCTCTTCACCGACTGCTCCTGGTATATACAACGAGCTGTGGAACAAAACACAGTTGAATTGTTTGAAGGAATAGGTATTTTAATTCCAAAGAGGATCGAGTCCGCCGCGTCCGCCCAGAGATCAAAGACAATTGGGTTCTTCACCATGACAATGCGCCCTCTCTCACGTCGCTCGCCGCTGGCATAGGTTTGGCTAAGTTTAACGTGGCTACACTGCCGCAGCCACCCTACAGTCCAGACCTAGCTTCCAGTAACTTCTTTTTGTTCCCCCGAATCAAGAAAGACCTGAAAGAGAAGTGATTCGGCACAATTCCAGCTGTCCAGTCTGTTTCGACGAGGTCCCTTGACAGCCTTCCGCGCGAAGCGTTCCATGTGGCATATGAACAATGGAAAAAACGCTGGCTACGGTGTGTTCATGCCCAGAGGCCATATTTCGAAGAATTTTAGTTCGCTGCACACAAAAATGTTTAATAATTTTCTTGTTCTGAGACCAGTCTTGAAACTTTGTGAACACACCCTGTATGCGTGGAATTTTATTTTACTATTTATGCAGTATTTCTTTTTCCTTGAGCTGTAATATATAATCAAAATTAGAGCTAAAGATTACAATGTTTAATATGGAATAAATCTTATTTTGTTCGACATGGTTTAATAACATTTTTAAAGTTTATACATTTTCCACAAGCTGGAACTTTGAAGAATTGCCCTTCTTGCTCCCAACCCTTCGTTTGTGTCTTCACAGATATCTTTTCCTTTTATTCAACGGATGTTCAAGGAATGACTACAAATTTCATAGATATATTTCAATATTTGAGCAGTAAACCTTGTGTCAAATTTCAACAGAATAAGATATGACAAATATATACTCACTGTTATCGCCTCCATCTCCATCGTTTCCACCTGAAACAAATACATTGAATTATGAAAATTATGATGTTCATAACGAAATTCTTAGAAATTGCATTTCAATATTAATGTAGTCCCTAATTACAATCAAGTAATTAAGTGTAGAAGAAGTAACTCACAGTAACAAAGGAATAGAGAAAAATGTTATCACTTAATGAAATCAAAATAGAACGTTGTTAGGAATTATTCAAAACACTTGAAAGTAAGTAAGACATTTTTTTATGTACGAAACAATAATTCAACTGTGGAAGTGAAAAACTAATTGTTTAAAATAGTCTTCCCGGTGTTAGGAATAAGTTAGCCTACACACTGGTGCTGTTCGTCTCATTTCTCCCTCTAAAGAAGCCACACTTTCCGAAGCGGTTTTAACACATGTCCTTGTTATGTCACTTCAACTACTGAACTCCCCTAACGGAAAGGATGCGAAAATAAGGCGTTCATGACGTAAGTCGAAAATATCATCCCGGCATTTATCTTCTTTGACCAAGGAGAAACCCTTGTAAACCGTAGTCAAGATGGTCGGCTGTTCAATAAGAACCCAGCACTTCAGAATGTGAAGCGAACACTCTTTTTTGAAAATGGTGACACTCCAGAGTTGTACCTGAGAATGGCTGGACGTTAGCGCTCTCCATTTCTGTGCCCGTCTTCACAAGTTCAATTCACACTTGATTTTTGAATGGAGCGGATCCGAACCACTTGATCAAAATCTCATCCCGTCCCGTGTTTTGAAGATTATTAGCTCGTTTATGAACTGATTAAAAAATCATTTGCCACAGCGAATATCTTGATAACTGAGAACGATGTGTATCTTTGTAATTTACACATTTATATTAGTCCTTGTATTTTCTAGATGAGATATTGTTTTTTAATTTCTACCGGCTAGATTTTTTTTTTTAAATGTACTAACTGAATGGACACTGCACTGAATATGTGGCATACACAGGCCTATTTTTAGTCAGCAAAGTTACTGAACATTGTGCTACTCTTCTGACAGGTTTTGTTTCAACTTAGAGGGGGACTTTATTAAAAGTATATGTTCCTCATAATGCCACCATATAACGACTTATTCGTAATATTTTCCCTCCATCATTGAAAGCCAATCTCAAATCGCACTGCTGGTATGTAGAGCACCTAAGTAAGCATGCTGTCAGACAAGCTCTTTTGGACTTCTAAGTACCGTGGTTTACTTGCTACATCAGATATGCTCTTAGAATACCCCATTAACGTATAAATTGTAGAATTCATTGACAGGAATAATCTACAATGTATTTAGTTTTAAAATGTTTTCTTATATTAATGACTTATGTTGTATACTAAAAACAAAGAGAGAAATTAGAGCATGTAATGAAATCATTAATATATTTACGCGAAATTCAGAAGTTGTATTAGACAAGAAAAAACAAACAATCGTTATAAATTCGAGCAAAAGAAATGAGTTTGAAGGATGCTACGAGATTGTAGAACAAATTTAAATCCTCGAATTAACGTGGCTCTGAAGAATCAAACAAACAGTGGAATATAAATCACAAGTGTTAATGTAATAACTTGGTTCATGACTTGGTGCTATATAAAAATGATTTTCATAGCATTACGTCCCTAGCTTTGTTTATTAATTGATTTGTTTATAGTAAGACTTACTATTACTTACAAATTCTACCGCTATCTAAGAACGTAGAAGCGCAGATATATAAGTTTGTGAGTTTGTCATTTGGAGGAGTGAATATTTACGAACGGCGAGACAGGTATTGTACTTGTCCTTTGAGAGAGGAGAGGTGACATTGAAAAATATGTCTGTACAGGCAAAAGCACTATGTTTAAATAGAACTTTAAAATACGGTATATTTGTGACTTTCATCAGACGTTTTCATCTCAAAGGATGCTGTTGGATTTGAACAAAATTAATTTGCAGTTACTGTTAAATATACTTCCGTGGAAAGGTCTAAATAAACAATTTCAAGAGATAGCTTATGCTTTAGTAAATAAACAAAGCATTGAAAATCTTTCGGTTAAACAATAATATCAAGATTTATTTCACAAAGAAATACGCTACGTTTGTGAAGTTGAGAAGAAATTCTCCAAACTAGACTGTAATTATTTGTGGAAGAATTTAAGTGAAATGAAGAACGAACCATTTTTATATCACATCTGCTTTTATCACTCCATGACTAATGAAAGTTTATATAAAAATGGAGTAAGTTCTTCCTCAATATGTGAAAAATGCCAGGTGGTATATAGCTATGTCCATAAGTTAATACGATATAAAAATAATCAGACGGTGTGGGTAACCTATCAAAAAATAGCTGTAAGACTGATTAGCAGTTCGCTCTAGAACTTTCAGTTTGATAATATATTTCCGCAACCAAATTTGAGATATATCCCTCCACCTACCAGACGTAAATTTATGTCATGCTCAGACAATATTTATGATAATTACATAAACACAGACTAAACACATAGAGTTGTATTATAATATGTTATTATTCAAATATCAAGAATTACAAGAGGAAAAGACAATCATTGGCAGCATTATATAGGGCAATTTATTAATTATGATTAATATAAATGAATCGAAACTTACAAGACTGAGAGAAAAGAACAACAAGGGAGTAATAAAAAACTGTGTATGTAATATTATGAGAAAAACGTAGGTTTTGTTCATAGTTTGTAGCATATATATTCTTGTTTGATTAAATACATAGACTATAAAAGTAGTGGTAGAGCGTTGGTACTCGGGGTGCCTTGAGTTCTATCCCAACGGCCGACAAGCAAGACTAAGGGTTTCCAGATCCTTTTCGTCAGTCATGCCTGGCAATGCCGGAATATAACCTTCAACTTATTCCCTGACCGAATCCTTTCCCATTTGTTTTCCTCCCTCTGTCCTGTCCTGATTCTTAGATGTTTAAAGACCATAAAATTCAAATTGCTAACCCTGTTAAGAGAATTTTATCTCATTTACAAAAGGGATTCCAAAAAGTGAACGCAGGATATCATCGTGATTACAGTTTTTGCATCTAGAGCCACTTCAACCCAGAACATTACGCACCAACTCCCCTGACGAAAATTTTCAATGATAAAGTTGAGTTGAAACCAGGGGAATAATTCTCCAAAACGAATTAACGTGTAGTCTCTGATGAGAGACTGAACTGATAAACCAACTATTCCCCATATGCAAGGTCAATGACCTGTCAAAATCTCATGTACCCATCCCTAGTGTTCCCGGAGGTATTAGCGCCTTATCCCTGTGTATTTCCCTCCACTGGTTCCTTATAAAATAGGATAATATACAGAGTCTCGGCCTAAATAATAATTTTCATTTGACAACAGTCTTTCACACACGGTCATCGGATGTACAAAGTCGGTACTTTGAGTGACGTAGCTTGTTTTCAGATGATATGGATACATTAAATTTTTATCCCATAAGAACAGCATTGGGAAAGTGGAACTCTAATAACTATTCTCGAAAAAAAACAGCAGACGGGTATCACCTTTGTTTAAAATAGTCTTCACGCTGTTAGGAATATGTTAGCCTACCCACCCATGTTGTTCGTCTCCTCTCTTCCTCTAAAGAAGCCACACTTTCCGAAGCGATTATAACACACGTCCTTGTTATGTCACTGCCACTACTGAAGTTCCCTAACGGAAAGGATGCGGAAATAAGTCGGTCATGACCTAAGTCGAAGATATCATCCCGGTATTTATCTTCTGTGACTAATGAGAAACCCTTGTAAATCGTAGTCAAGATGGTCGCACGCTGGTTACGAACATCAGAAACTCCTACATTGAAGCCAGCGCTCTACGGTGAAAATGGTGATATTCTATAGTTTTACCTCAGGATAACTGGAGGTTAGCGCGTTCGGTTTCTGTGTACGTCATCACAAGTTCAATTCACCCCTGGGTTTTTGAATGGAGTAGATCCGAACCACTTTATCGCAAACTCATCCCGTCCCGTCTTTAGAAGATTATCCGCTCGTTTATGAACTTATTAAAAAATCATTCATGCATACATCTTACTCAGATAGTGGTATCAAGTTGCATACATGCAATACCAAATTTGTATCATTAAATCGCTACTACGAAACATTACTTATTTTGTAGTGCGTTTTCTTAAGGAACAAATAGTTTCTGTAAGTCAAATATAGTTCAAAGAGATAATACTTCATTCTCCCTTCGCACTTGAAAATAAAAGGAAAACTTGTTTTGTTTTTTTATTCATAGTTTAGGTTTACTATGTTTCTCCGCAAGGAGAGCATATGCGTGGAATTTTATTTTACTACTAATGCAGTATTTCTTTTTCCTTTGAGTTGCAATATATATTATGGGATAAATCTTATTTTGTTCAACATGATTTAATAACATTGTTAAAGTTTATACATTTTCCACAAGCTGGAACTTTGAAACATTGCCCTTCTTGATCCCTTCCCTTCTTTTGTGTCTTCACAGATCTTTTCCTTTTATTCAATGGATGTTCAAAGAATTACGACAAATTTCATAGACATATTTCAATATTTGAGCAGTAAACGTTGTATCATATTTCTACAGAATAAAATATGACAAAATATACTCACCATCGCCTCCATCACCTCCATCTCCATCTGAAACAAATATATTGAATTATGAAAATTACGACGTTCATAACGAAAATCTTAGAAATTGCACTTCAATATTTGTAGTATCAATTTGCAAACAAGTAATTACGTGTAGACGTAACTCACTGTGACAAAGGAATAGACAATTCCGTTATCACTTAATGAAATCACAACAGAACCATGTTAAGAACTATTCTAAACACTTGACAAGTAAGTAAGATATTTTGCTATGTACAAAGCCATAATTCATGAAAGTAGCTCTTTAATGCACAAAACTATAATTGACCATAAAACACTTAATTAGGTAAATCAAACCTTCGAAGTGTAATATGATCTCTTTACACAATAACAGCCATGTGATATAACTGTCAAATTAGAAGCCCTAACGAGTTTCTCAAGAAACCCAAATAGGTTTTGTAAGATTTGGGTATGGAATATAATATACTCACTCAATTTCAGTAACAACGTGTTGCCTTAAAATGTAATGAATATTATTGTAGAAGTGATGGGTTGGCACCAAGCTCAACAGTCATAAGAAAATATTTCAGATAATGATTAAAATGTACTTGAAGTATATTTCAGACCCTTAGGTATCTTTTACTCATGCCGCGATAGATTACAAGAATGAAGTGTGAGATCGGAGTCATCCAGGGTGTAAACTAAGGTACAATCACGGCAATGATCTGGAGTAACTCAGAAGATTGCTCGGAGGTATATTTGACAGCACAGCCGGCTGCTATATTTGAATTCAGGAACTCCTGAGTACGAAGTTAGCGTTCTGCTTTATAAACCGTGGTCGCTAGAAGACATTGTAATTGCTTTGTAACCCTTGAAATGTTACTTTTTGTTTGCTACCTAATGATGTGAAACATTCACTCCTGCGTAGGTGTAAATATTAGCTCTGGAACATTAGAGTGAGTATTGTGCCAGTTGTATATGTTTTTAGTTCCCATCTTTCAGATTCACGGAAGCAAATGCCGTTCGCATTGATTTCAAGGTATTGTAACTGATTCGTAAAGTGTTGATGAATCTCAGTCAAGCTAAGCGAAGGTTCAAATGAATCTGCGGGATCACCCCAAAACTTCTTCGTTGATTTAAAAGGTAAGGAACAAGATGAACAATTCCATATCCGGAAGGACAAAGGAAATGAATGGTTCTAATCTAAGTCATCGTTACATATTCTATCGTTGTGCTTAATGTTGTAAATAAAAAAACGTTCGTTGTTTTCTAAAACTTCCGGTTTTTATTGAAAAAACATGAGACTTCGATTTTTACTAAATTTCGTTTTTTTTTTTCGGATTAGCAATTTGTAATACAGCAAACGTCTATTTAAGTAAGAACTACTTTTATTTAGGTAATTAAGAAGAAATACAACATAAATTAAACCCTAGAAACTGTAAGGTTACAAAATTATTTTGGTATATGTGAAATATTCAGGTTTACTCGGTTCTCCGTGTAACCAACTTAAATTTTCTTTTTCCGTGCCGTATCTGCCCCAAATTTAGCTTAAACTCATTCAACACAATAGGAGACTGTTTTGGGTGTCCCTGACCTCAAGAACCCCAGTGAATAGGCTTGCCAACCTTTTCCAAAATGCAGCTTCTAGAAATGTATTCACTAATAAAAATCTACACGTTTTAATTGATTTACACTATTTTTTACATTTCTGTGCTGGGACACGTCCTACAGGCACTCCAGGCACTCCAGGCACAATATCTATCAGTGTTACAACTCAATGTTTAAAATTCTGTACTTCATATTTGTTACCATTTGACGTATCCGCATTAATTTTACACCAAATTTGACATACATTTACATGTGCATTAGGTACTTGGACAGTTCATGTGTGTACTTCCTGCGCCGCAGTTTTCGATGTTGCCAACCAATTTTAAGCATTATATATTTGATGTTTGTTACCGTTGGACATATCAGCATTGATTTACACCAGATTTGACATACATGTGCACAAAGGGTTGGCTGGACCCCCGCAATCATTTTGTCTTGGAAGCGTAGTGGCTTACCGGTCTTCCGAAATTAGAAGTTCTGACCAATTGTCAGCGTTGTTATGACCGACATAAAGGCAGTACTGGAGATATAATCTCAGCAGACTTACTGTACGGACCTCACAAATTAGAAGAAGGAGCCATGTAAAGTTTAACGGTAAATGCACATTACTGTAAAACATTCATATACTTTTAAGACACTCTGTTTACTTAACACTTTGTATTTTTAGACCTGATCAGTATCCTAGGGGCCCTTGGAAGGTGTTTGTGGCCTATGCGCTACAACGCCCACTACCACGATGGACCTATGGTTACTAGTCCGCCCTGCACGTGTGTTAGGTACTAGCATCGTTCATGTGGTTACTTCTTGCGCCGTAATTGTAAGTGTTGACAACAAATTTCATAAAATAAAATTTAAGTAGCTTCCATATCGTTGAGTGTATCACACCTATCTTGGTATGTATGTACTGGGACACGTCATAGTGATACTTCAGGTCCTACAGTGTACAGTGTTGCCAATCAATTTTAAAATTAAATATTTAAAATTGCTTCCATATAGTTCGATGTATCTGCACCAAATTTTGAGTATACATATTTGAAACAATTGAAACACTGTGATTGACCCTGCACACAAGCACACAGTTGTCACCCTATTTTAAATTTCATTTTTGCAAATGGCCCCACACTGTTACGGACCGATAGCAATACTTTCAAAAAGCGCCAGCGGATCCGTGGAACGGCTATATGGTAATACTTCTCAGAACCTTATTGAAATTAGAAGAAAAAATATATGTAGATATTTGTTTACAAGAGTATTCATTATAGATTTATACAACTCTCTTTAAATATGCATAGAACATTAAACTATTTGTGTTATACTGTCTTTATCTACGTATATTGTCACAGTATGGAGCGAGGTTTGGTGCCCGGAGCATGAGGGAGCAATGCCCCCAAGTTTGTATAGTGAAACATAATGTACTAGTAAAAACAAATATACATCTCTGCCCTTGAAACGAAACTGATTATTTCCTGGAATTTTGTGCCACAGATAATTGATATTTGCCAACGGTAATTATGGTCAAAAATAGATATCTTCATTGAATAATACCTCAATTAGAAATTAATGTATTGTTTACAGAATGGGAGCATATTTCGGTAACAATTCGTAGTTTTTCAGTTTATAGTAAAGATGTCTTCGAAGTTTTATTATCTCTAGGAACTTAAATCCTTCCTATAATTCAAAATATTATAGGTTTATTAGTATGTTATTGATAACTACACCAAATAAGTTCAGTCTATATGTCCATAGTTATTGCTTTATGTTGGTGAGGGTGAAGATATAGGAAGTATAGCAATGTGGCAGTGAGTGCATAAATAATCCCATCATTTGCCTAGTAAGGCTGCAGGAAAACAAAGTCATAGTAAATTGGGATGCATGTGTGAAAGCCTAAATCCAATCCTACTTATTACATTGATTATCTGCAGCGTAGAACATTGAAACAACTTGCTTGCTTTGTAAAAAAAAACATAAAAATTAACTTTAAAAAAAACTTCACAGAAAATAAAACTTTTTTTTACAACACTATGTACTCTGCTTCTTTGCTATTTGTTTATAGACTCATTATCAGTGGGATGCACAGGAAGGAAAAAAGATTTAATCTAGACATACTTTATTAGAGTTAATCCCTCCGAAAATAACTGTAAAAGCCAAATGTAGATTGTGTAAAAAGGAAATGGCAGGTCTTGTTGCCCGAACGAGAGAACAATTCAAGAAGTGTAATTCAAATCCCAGCAAGGACACTGGAGAATTTTTCTTCATTGTTTCCGTGGCTGGCGCTCTGAGATATACTCAGCCTCCTATCAAATTGTGCCTTGGTATTCCTGGGCACTTTGACGAGGTAAAGGCCTTCGAGCGTGGGATTGACCACCCCACCTCACTTCGTGCCGTTGGTCGAGAATATGTGGATCGCTACCTCCAGATCCTCATCGCACGGGGAATACCTTTACCTTTTTACCTTTTATATAATAAATAGCTTTGTCATTGAATTTTAATAAATAGCTAATTTCATCAGCTTTAGTAAAATAGAACCTACAATTTCTAGTAAGTGCTTATGAATAGACCGGAAGCGCGATTGAAACGTTATAGAAGCTACTGCAGATGGAGCACCTATCACAACCCTTATCATTTTTTATTTTAAGAAAATGTTTAAAACGTTTTAAACACTGTCTTTTGCAGTCTATAAAAACGTGTTTAAAACAAAATACATAAAAAAACACGTTTTAAATATATGTTTTTTTATTTCACGTTTTTTTTCAACCCCTGCCAGAAAGTAAACCCTGGATGGTGACCAAAAGCTTCTGCGGAAGCCCCAAGCGGTTCGCTAGAGACGAACGCTGGCTATACGACTATTACCACCAAATACCGCCTTAGCAGTAGCGGAGTGACTTGGCGGGAGGCGATGGTATTTCATGGTCATACGACTCTTTTGTAGCCAAAATACCGTCTTGACGGCAAAGGGTTAGTTTAATTTCCCTAGCCAGGCGTCGTCAGCTACCGAAGGTGGCTCGCCGAATCTGAATTGGCCGGCCGCCGTCGGCCCGCCGAAGTTTTGCTCATGCGGAATGGAGTATCTTCCTAGAATCTTTTTCTTGAATAATACAAAAATATGGGCCTTTTAAATTTCGAGAATTCATAGTAAAAAAAAAAAAACTAAAATCTATGACTTTAGCAGTTCATGTTTCCTTGAATTGCCTAAATTGAGATGGAATAGTTCTGCAATTATCTGCCAAAACCTGAAATTGATTTTTGCCAACCACTGCTTTTGTTTTCTAGTCAGACAGATGAGTGAGAAATATTAACATGTAAGTTCTTTTTTTTTTAATTGTAAATCAGTAAGGTGTGATAAAGAAAATGCATTAATTAAATGTTTTTGAGTAGGGAATTACAATTCAGACATTCCAATTAAAATAATGAAACAGAACTTACCACCACCCTCGCTCCTCTTTTGTCGTTTCACAGATGTTTTGTCCTCAGGAACAGGAACAGTCTAGGAAATAGATGACAGAAGCATGAGTAACAAAGACAAAACGCAAATAGAACAAAACTTCAACGAAGAAACATTTATATAGAAATATATGTCTCACTCAGGGAAAATGCGGTAGTTTTTGTCTATATCACAGATGCTTACGTATATGTTTATGTCAGTTATTTATCTTTATATATGTGTGTAGTCCACTTCCAAAAGTGGCATTGTCTTTAAAAGTGTAAAATTGAAATATTGGCAATATTGAGTTCATTTCATTATTTTCTAATACGTTAAGTAAGGATTTATGATTTCAGGACGTCTGAAAAATCACTTAATTATCATAAGAAGTTAAAGGACAGAAACAAAAATTAACATTAAAATGTGTATATGTTTATCTTTCCCAATTTTGTTTGAAAAAAAAAATGAAAAATCTTGGTAAACTAAAACTTCTACCACTATTTCTAATATATTCATGGCTACACAATTTCCATTTTTTTTAAGAAGTGTATTACTAGTGTTTCATGTTGATTTCCTCAGCATTTATGTTGCTTAGACAAGGGCGCTTTTGGAAAAATACTACTTATATATGGGGTCTTCACCACCTAATATATGCTTTACGAGATCCCCGTTAACAATTATGATACGATTTTTTTAATTTTATTTATGGACTTTAGGCATCGGGCCAGGATAGCGGAAGGGAAAGGATTCGGGAAGGTGATGGCCAGGGCATATGTTGGAGGTGCCACGCCGGCATCTGCCGTAACTCAGAAAAAAACTGAAAAAATTTAAATCCGGATGATTGACTGCTGGGATCGAACCCACAAGCTCTTGAATGCTACGCCAACGCTCTACCACTGAGCTACTTTAAAAAAAAGTGAAACGCACCCTAACCGAATGCGCCACCCAACTGAATTAACTCTTTCGACTGATATTACTGATTTTTTCCAACTACGGACAGCACAGTTAAAATAACATCCATGCCCGAGGCGGAATACGAACCCGCGACCCTTGAGTCGACAGACTACCGCACTAGCCAGATCGACCACCTGGAACATCGTTAAAAGTAGCTCTTATGTTGAAGAATCAATATTTTTCTCAGATTTGTA